>JAOSBN010036761.1:0-15785 GCA_027563595.1 Erythroxylum suave
CGCCATGATGGACCACACGTCACCCACGTCAGTCAAGGCACAGAAGGCCTCGGTGCCCATCTCCCGCACCAACGGCCCTGGGTACGAGCGACCTGAACGAGCTCGAACGAGTCATGCTTGTGAGCCGTGTCGGGAACGCAAGACCAAGTGTGATGGAGAAAGGCCGTCCTGCCGGCGTTGCCTGCATACTGGCACCAACTGTCACTACGGCTATGGGAAAGGCTGGAGGAAGAGAAAGTCAGTTGCCCAGCCCGACGCCTTGACGGGCGAGTAAAGGCCGACAAATGGATGTACTGACGAGCCCGTTGACAGGACCGCCGAAGACCTCAGCGCCACGTCCAAGAAGTTGCAACGCTATGAAGCACTATTGAACGACATCATTCCCATGGTGCCGCCCGAGGTTCGAGTGATGATCGATGAAGTTCGACAACAGGTACACCACGATGACATCTCGGCGTCCAAGCCTGGCAGCTCACACCTCGCAGGAAACACCACCCCACAGCGCTTCCGAAGCTAATGAGTCGACGACCTCATCCGTGTCATCGTCGCTGGCTCCGTCAGTCAGCACAGATCGAGAGAGATCGGGCTCAGGACCCAACAACAGACTACCTCTGACTCTACCGATGCCTGGGACCCTTCTCCCGCCCGGGTCACGCCCTCAACCACCGATGCCCTTCGACCGTGTGTCAGAATCCACATCACCACGCCTTGCACATCATGCCAAGTCAGATCCAGGATTCGACGAGTTGGCTAGCAATCGACTGCCCTCTATCACACCAAATGGTGTCCTCATCGAGAACAATGCGAGAGATGCATCGCCAACCTACCCTCGACCTGGTGCCTCAACGGGGCATGCGCCGGCGGATCACTTCAGCCCCCCAACAGGTTCGTCTTACGGCTCGGCGAGTCCTAGCAAATATGCTGACGATTGGGGAAGGTCCAATCCATCGTCAGCCCTCAGGCTGAACGAGACTTCCTATCACCATCACGCAAACGTACCGCTACCAACCCGACTGACAGTCTGATGACCAACCGTCCGCCGGTGGAGGTCAAGGTCAACGGATTCGTCTTAATCTCTAATTGACCTATCTTTATTTCCAGCCGCTGGCTGTGAAGACATGGTAACTGTTGATGGAGAAGATGCGTCAGCAACGCCGAGCAGAAAAAGCAAGCTCGTGCTGCTTCCTAGCACCAGGCGCAGTGCGATTTCGTGAACGACCTGCATCTGTTCGAGGTTTAGCCTCATCAAAATTGTACCTATGTTGTGAGCGCCTGCGCGCGCAAATGCAATTCCGTGCTCCGTCAAACACGACCACGCAGCATCGCCCAGTCGGAAGTTAATCGGAAGAGGTGCTCAGACAAGTAAAGTTCGGGCTCCATTGCGAGGGTTGCAGGCGAGCAGAACGAATCGGAGGAGGCGACACACCACGCAACATCTCGATCTGCCACCTGAGTGCAAATCTAGAGCCAATGCGTGCCAGGTAAAGCGCATTTCGTTTTTTAGAGTTGTGCATTGTTTTCCGTGCCTGGGTGTCTAGAGTGGTTCGAAGTTATGGCTTAGGAAAAAAAATGTCTCATGGTCTACAATGCAACCAGGTGCTGTAAGCTTCCAGGCTAATAACGTCTGACAGACCATGGTCGTCAGTGGAGCGCAAGCGATGGCTTTACGTTCCCGATTCCCGATGCAATACATGATCTTCACGGTCGTGCCAGGAGACGATCTCCGCAACTGGCGCTGTGTGTGAGGAAATGATAGCCGATCGGGGGGAGACATACTGCATCGCTGGCGGTGACAAGTCGTCGTTGATTCTGACGACACCATTCTTCTCATCCATCCGTTGCAGCAGCACGAGGCCTGCCCTGCGCACGGGACCGTCAGGGCAGGGAGCCCACAAAGGCAACGGCGACATTGGTTCTTGACTGCCATTCCTCGAGGATGACGATCGACAGCTGCGGCCGACTGCTCATTGGTAAGCCGATCGGTGATGGCGCTTCCCAAGCGACACTTGGACCACCACCCCGTGCCCACGCTTCGGGTAGTGCTCGCACAGAACCGCCCTAAGCCAGAACACGAGGAATATACTTTGACTGCCACTTGGTTCATTTCCACCCTCATGCGAGATAACAAACGTGCCATCCTTCACGTCCAACAACGCAGACGATGGCGACACCCGCGCATTCACAAGTAGCCAGCTTTGGCGCAGGTACATCCCCCCGTAGACCGATTCTTCGATCAAACATCGACAATGCGAGTGTGCGTGGCCGCTTTACAAAGGTGGCCGAGTGGGATTTCGAGCCGTTGCGTAGCGGACCTGGCTTGCGGGAGACGGGAGAGGGCCTCGGTTCTCGACATCTTGCCAGCGAAGTGCATGGTGGCTCGTCGAGAGCTACCGAGATGGCCATTGGTGGTCCAATCCAAGATCACCAACCACAGATTGTCATAGTATGGAGAGCGTTGTCCGTAAATTACCGATTGGGCCGAGGATGGACATGGGCGGAGATTCCGTAGCCGAAGAGGATTTCTGCACCCACGACCCAGGACAGAACAGAAGGTCTGACGCGGATTTCCTCACCCGTTGTGTCAAATTTACAATGACACGCTGCAGTGCAAGACTGCCAATGTCAAGTCCTTGCTGCAACGTGTGACCGGGGAGGAAAATGAATTCAGTGGCTACCCGGCCTCTCTGATCTCCACCACGCAGCTCCCCAGTTTCGCGACCAAGTGGCACACGGCCGCCAAAGCCATCGGCTCGTGGGTGACCAACCATTCCTGTTGTACCGCTTTGGCATTGGTTCATAACCTCGTGGTCGCGGGTCTGTCAACCTCGTCCGTCCACCGCGACCACCACTCCTGAGCACCATCGCCATCACCAGATGTTGTGCTGCGTCAACGATGGAGAGCGATTGGGTGTTCGTTGATCTCGCTCAGAAGTTCCACCTGCAACCTTTGAGATTTGACACATCACACTCTCTGATGTCTCTCCGTGCTTCGGTTCTCTTGCAGAACCGTCGCTCTAATCCACCCCCCACACTTGCTTCTAGGGAGGAGTGATGGGCTAGAACGAACAGCGTCTCTGATCAGCAGAGTAACAGTGTTCAGCTGGTGGAGCCTGAAACGGTGATCCGTCAGTAGACTCAAGGAGAAATTTTGGGCCCACACGTCCCAGTCGGCCATTTGCCTGGCCGGCAAAAGGGCTGGTTGTCGGAAATGTACACCGACAGCGCCAGTGGTCAGTCGGCACAGGAATCTCTAGGCACTCACATTGCTCGGTAAAGTCTTGGGTCAACACACTGGCAAGAACAATGTCAAGACGGTAGCGGACGAGATTCCTGCGTGCGCGTCACATATCGTGTTTGACACCCGTTCCCTGGCCCGAATGGAGAGATCCAGTATCGCGTCAAGCCGAGTCTAAACCTTTGGGACAGCGTTGTGCAATCTTGTCAAAGATCCTGAGGATGATGGTCTCCTTAGGACTGTCAACCATGGCTTGTGTATCCAAAGACCACAGGTGCCTCCCTTGAAACCCACGTTGGTCCCGCGTGAGGCGACTGAAGGTCTTCTCTGCACCCTAGAGAAGTCCGCGCCACGTCATCCTATGAGGCATTCTGCGTCGATCTAATATGCTCCTGCCGAGCCAGCCAATATCATCCGCCACTGCTTGTGGAGCGTTTGCTCCAGATGTTTCCAACTGTCTTCGCCTCGCAGTTACACATCATAGCGGCATGCGGAGATGGCAGTCATACGCTATGGCCAAATCTGCACCGTGAAGCACATGCCTGATTCCTTGGTGAGGTGGATTATTGGTCACGCTACCAGAGCTCTTGATCAGCAGAATTAGTATTGCACGACACGGTGGATGTTGTGTCCACCAATCGGTACGATTTTGCCTGGAGCTATCTTCCCTGACAGCTCCGTGACGGACGGCACGACATTTGATCACACTGCACTGACACGAGCTGCGAGAGCAAACCAACCGATGGTCTCCCAACCAGAGCCATTTGGTGGTTTGGAACATTGCCAGATTTTACTTGCACTTCGCACGAACCGCTTACAGATTCCACACGCTTCGGACCAGATATAACCCCATCACACCAGGCATGGCTAATGCACGTCAAGAAACCCCGTGCTTCGCCTCAGTCTCAAAACCTTGCTCGCCAACTCTCGATTATGCAGGTGCAGGAACAGACTTCCACCGAATTTGATTGGCGTAGAAACTGCCAAGCCACGCATGCAGTGTCCAATGTTTCTCTTGCACATCCGGAGTGTTGCTTGACACGGAAGCATCTTCACGGAACTCAAAGCTGGTCCTGGCAGCTACTTCGGATATGTAAGCTCGAACTTGATTGCAAGAGGAAAGGTGTCATAAGAGCTATCATGTCTACACCCTGGGTTAAGAATGGCAAAGGAACCCTGAAGATGTCATCCAATGAGCATGATTCATGACCCAGCTTCCTGCGAAACCTGCATGCAAGTTTGCTGTTGTAGAGCTTGTCAGACTTGATTAGTCAAACTCAGATGACTCCTTCCGAGATCCAAATCATCGGTCTGCGTTGTCACTCGGTCTCACGCTTCTGAGTGTTTCTACAACAATCAGCGACAGCAGCAATGATTGACAGCTGTCGGCACGTCTAACATTCCAGACACTTCACGTGTTACTCTAACATGTTGTGGCCGGAAAAGAGTTCCGTGTCACGACGGCCACTATGCGATGCCGTCTTATTACTGTGCTCAGCTTCCGGAATTGTAGTTCCATGTCTAGACATTCGATTACTGCCACGTGGTTCACCGGATGCGCGGCTTCATCTTGAAGCAGGCTGCTGTGAATTGCGGTGTGGTTTCGGTCATGGATCGACGTTGCACTTCGACATCATAATCACCAGACACCACGACAGTAGATCCAGTTCCAAAAGACTACGCAATACATTCGGTGTTCAAAACGCCTGTTACACACTCTCAGCTTGTGCGCTACCGCATCTACGCGAGCTTCACAACTATTCCAAACATCGATTGCCGCATGAGGCGACTGACAGCACTTCTTGGCCGCTTGGCTTGATTTTCCTGAGGAACCTTGTGAACAGCGCGTTGTCACCACAAGGCTGCACAGGAATCTTGTGATCCTGTAATTGAGAGGATAGCCGTCAGACACTCAATCAACGAAGGGTGTCTGGGGCGTCTGGGGCGTCTGATCTATTGTATCCACTCTCAATAGATTGTTCAAGATAAGATCTGAAGAGCATGGTGTCAAGTAAGAGATCAAGCCAGCAACGACCAGTAATGTCTCCGCATTGATCCGATCTTGTATTGCGCTACGTTGTGTCATGACATGTCAGCGTCGTCGGATCCCTTCCGGGGCCAGTCAAAAAACAAATGAGCATAGTGAAGCGTATGCTGACAGGCAGCAGCACAATAGAGCTACAGAGCATATCACACCCGGGTTGCGTTAAATGCACACGCTTTCGATCTTCCTTTGGCCTGACCCGGTCCAATCCTCGGCATGGACGCGTGATACAATAGTGGCTGGAAGAGTGATGAAAAGGTTCCAGTTCAGAATGATTCGACTTCACCAGAGTCGTTGCAGACGCTTCCCACAGCCTGGCTGAAGAACCGACCCGGACCCATCTCACAGGCTTTCACACGGTCTACGGCAACCACATCCAGCCAATGCTTGCAAGTGACCCAACCGGAGCAGCACATGCGGCATGATACCAGCAAAGAGCAGAACCTTCTCTGTTTGGTATGATATTGATTCGTATAGTCCTCGTCTTCCGACCACGCAGCAGTGTCCCCAGATGGATGTCTCTCCTATTCGGTGCCAAACGCGTGATCACTTGTCATTCCATATAGACAAGTCGGACGCACAGGACGCTAATCAAATATCTTAAGCTAGCTCATCGGGACACTCGTGTGCAATGACTGGAGTTCTCATTTCTGACTTGGCCTAGCGCATTTTACTTGTTCGACCGCTTCAACGACGTCTCCCAGCCAATTCCACGTTTCACAATATATACACAAGGCCGTCCACAGACATCCGCTTTCCACACTCGCCCTACTAGGCCTTGAACAAGAGCGTGTCACCACCGCTTCTACACCTAGCGGTCGGTTCTAGAACGTGCAGCGTGGTTTGAATGGACGAATGCATCACATTCCATCGATTGTGCGTGTTGCAGCCGACCCATGAGGAGTGTGAGCTGGGCGCACCGCCCCATCATCGACGTTGCGTATTGATGTGCCACAACGACGGTCACACCCATCTCAGCCTCGTTGGTGTTCTTCTTCGATGACACAATGCAACTCCACCTGCTCGCCTCGCTGCAACACCCAACCGTTTTGTTCTACTTGCCTACCATGTTCAGGAAGGGAAGTAGATGCGTACCCACACACTACAAGAGCGCGCCAGCCACCCCACCGGCACGCACAGACCCCCACAGTCTCACCGACACCCACCCATAAACTCCGGTGAAGCACTCCTGCCTCCGGCAGCTCGATGCGCGCGTATGCCCGCGTCCTCTGAGCCCGTGGTCCGCTCCGCCCGACATGTCGGGCCTCGCTTAAAAGGAGGGATTCAGCGTTATGTGGAGGGAGACATGGAGGGCATTAAATGTTCATATGGCATTGGGAGTACTTCGCTATCTGTGACGTCCGCCTGATCGCCTGCTGCGTGCGGTGTTTGCGCACCAGCGGCGGGATTTAATGTGTGTGTTGTCGGCCGTGACGGTTCGTGACTTCGTGACATAGGAGATAATGCAGTGTGGTATCATGGCTCGCAGGTAAGAGTGCGAACCCAATAGACAAGAAGTTCACAGACGGATTCACCTCCTCCTGGTCCCGGTCCGGGGATACCCCTCGCCTCCGTCCTCGATGCCCTTCAGGCTCGCGCCCGTGATGACCACGCCGTCCCTCTTCCCGCCGGTCCCGACGCTCAGCCCGACGTTCGCGGGGACGCTCTGCCGGCCCTGCCGGCCCTTCAGCAGGCCGAGGCTGAGTTTCGAACTCGACGGTTCTCGGGAGTGCGCGGGCAGGCGTCTCCCGTCGGCGGGCGCGCTGGTCCGCACGCGCAGGTAGTTGAGTTGGTGCGTGAGGGTCTTGACGTTGCTGTTCAGCGACTGGTTCTGGGCGCGGAGGGCGTCGAGTTGCGCGCGCAGCGTGGTGATGGCCGTGTCGCGCGCCGCCAGTTCCGACGCGCAGAGTTTGGGCGGCAGCCCTGAGATGGTTTGGGAGTGCGAGTGCGAGTGTGTCAGTTGGTGGGCGTGCGAGATGGGGAGCGGGCTGAACGTCGGTGTTGGCGGGGAGATGGGTTGTGGTGGTGACGACGACGGTCGTTGGATGTCGGCTGGGCATTTGATCTGGAGGCTTGGCGGGATGAACGTCTTGCGGATCTGCGAGGCTTCTCGGTCGAGTTGGCTGATGCGGGTTTGGTAGGTGAGGAGTCGTTCGACGGTGCTGTCGCGGATGCTGTCGTGGGGGTTGAGGGATGGGTCGAGATATGAGTCGATGATTTCTTGGAGTTCGGTCTCTTTGGCTTCGGGGTAGAGTTCTTTCGGGTCGAGTTTGAGGAAGCTGGTCTCGTCGGTGTGTAATGTGGTGGTGGTGGAGGACTCGCTGGCCGACGGGGTCGGTGTTCTGTAGCAGGACAGATCTTCCAGATTGCTGGTTTTGGTGCTTGCTTTGGTGGTCGAGCTGTACATGGACGTGCCGTCGATGCTCGACTTCGATGGATGTCGAATTGGAATGCTTTTGCGGTCGAAGTTCTTCAGTCGTTGGATCATTTCTTCGGTCAGTCCACCGCAAAGATTGTGGAGCTGAAAGGTCAATTGGTTCCTGATGAATCCACCTGTAAACTGAATGCCCTGCATTAGCACCATCTTGATGTCTTCGAATTCATCGTTTGGAACCACCAAGTGTTGACGACATTCAGAAAAAGATTGCAGTATATCGCATATTTTCGAATGAATGCGTGTGACCTTCACAGCATCAGACTCGTGATTGAGATCTGTCGACTCCTGTGCATCTCTGAATTCCGCGGTGTGTTTCTCGCACATTATCTTGGCTTGCCTGAGCATGCCTTGAATCTCCTGGATTTTGTCAGATCTGTTCGAGTGACGGATCACGTTGAACTTACCTCGCAGAAAGGATGGACGGCTGCCAGATGTGCGGAATCAGCGTAGTCAAGACTTGAGGCAAATCCTCGAATCTTGGCGAACTCCTTTTCGACAACTGACATCCACGTCTCAACAATGTCTTGCGCACTGAGGCTGGATAGGACTTGAAGGAGTTGTTCGATGTTCAAGGCAGCGAAAGATCGGAGCTCTATCGAAACCGTCAGTATTCCCTCAGCGATGTTGGAATCAAGACTCACTATTGCTGGGCGATTTCGGTTCCGGAAGGGGCAATGACGGTAGTCTTTTGTGTGAAGGAGATGCAAATGCTGAGCGTAACGATGGAGGAGCTTCAGGCGTTGATTGACCAGAATGAGTCAAACCAGGTGGAGGACTTGAAACAGTTGGACCGCTGTTCTTCCGCACAGGCTTGGTCGCTATCGAGGGAGTCCTTGGAGGATCGTTCTGTGCAAAGCCTTGACTGGGAAGTAAGAGTGAACCTGCTAATTCTACAGGTGCTGTTTGACGTCTCGTAAGAGGTGGCGGTGGGAATTTTTCTTTTCTAGGTGCCGTTGCCAACCACGGATTTCCTCGACAAGCATCCCACATATCGTATGGCGATGCAGTCACTGCATCGTGTTGTGCAACTTTGGGTGTTGGAAGACTGGGTCCGTCATTTGGCGTCCGAGGCGTTACAGACGAAAATGTGTCTGGATTAGTCGAAGGACTGAATCGAGGTCGAGGAGTCGTATCTTGTCTATGTAATTCAATCGAGGTTGGCTTCTTCCGCATTTTCTTCTCACTCGCTTGTCGTTGCAATTCGTGCCCAACCAGAGGTGAGTCACCTCCAAGCTCTACACATCACCAAGTCCACCGTATGGGACAGCTCGAAGACTAGAATTAGGCATCATGTGTGACTTCTCAACACCTTGGGTTGAGGTCGTTCTGAGTTGGAGAAGACATTCCACAAGTAGTCCGTACCGGGGACTATTATTCAAGCGCGGGAGTCCGCTTAGTGCTTAGGTCAAGGTTGGCGGCCGTACCTCCATCACACAAGCTTCAGGGCGGGTATGCGGGTTAAACAAAGAGGTCGCGCGAAAGATGAAACGTAGCCGGTTGTCAGGACCGAGTTGTCGGTAGAAGCTATCCTAGCTGGAAGGGGACAAACGCGACATACCAGAGGAGCGAGCTCATTGGTAATTTCCTAAGTTAAGAGATCCTTTCTTGACAGAGAGTAGTCGAGTACCTCCCGGGCGCTTACAGCAAGCCACGTGGGGGCTGCCTGATTGGAAGCTCAAACAATAGCCGTGTCAAAGCCTCCATCCTGCTAAAAAGAGTATTCTCCGCCGTGCCCTGACCAGCCAACAGGAGACTTTCGCCAGCTACAGTGGATATGAGGTAACCAAAGTACATGCGATGATAGGACGCGGCAGAGCATAAAGGTTGCGTCCAGCAGACCACACACAGATGGCAGACTGAGCTCTGTGTCTGGCTGTATCTTCGAGGAAGGTCTGGCGATCAAAGCACTAAGCGTGGGAAGCGTGATTGCGGTGAGACAATCACTGTGATGCTTTGCTCGACGTGCAGTGTTGTTTTTCAACGTGAGCCTCACACCAGTAGATCGATAGAGGAGCAAAGGCACACATTATTTTGATCCCGTCCTCCGAACCTGTGTTCTGCGGCAGATGGCGTGAGGTGCTGCCACAATGTTAGGTGCGACCAAATTTGGCCCCTACGCCAAACGTGGAATAGACCTAAATCCCTCCTAATCCACGTTTACTGTTGACATACCGTAAGCAGCCCTGCGATCTTTGTAACTTGCTCCAAGGGCTGTCCGTAGACCCTAAAGAAGACACTAGACGAGGCGGAGTTCACTACTAGGTGCCCAACGAGCTGGAGCCGTGCCAACGGTTCGTCTGCTGCGTAAGAGGCTTGCCATGAACCATTGTCGATTTCTGAGAGATCGCTAGCCTTTCTCGTTCATAGAAGTCTGAGACGCCACTAAGCGCCCACCAAAATAACGTGCAGTAGACAAACACACAAAACAAACGTTTCCATCAAGCTCAGCCATGGAAAACACTTGAGGCTGGCTCGAGAACACTAGAAGATTGGATCTGTTGTGATAGCTCCTTCGTTGCTCTGCACCTGAACCAAGGATGATAGCCGTTCTCAATGTTACGGAGTGGAGCTCGTTGCTTGACACAGCGGAGACTCTAGTGACTGTATCAATGTCCGCAATCCTAACATTGCGATGTTCGCAACGGATCGGAAGCTATCTCATGTGGATATAGGGACATCAGGCACCGTCATCGATCCTGAAGGTCCAGTGCGACATGCCAGTCTAGATGTTCAAGTACTCCTTCCGCAGGAACGAGATTCTTACAAGTAGGGCAATGATACTTGCCCTCGGCATCCTTATCGCCGTCGATGTTGACCTCTCTGGCACCTTGACACCGCTCCGGGGTTGCTACACACTGTTTCTTGTTCGACGACTCAGCCCGACGTAGAACATTGTCTGTTGGCTGCAAAAGCTCGCCTGAGTGCCCTAGACTTCGATAGTCAAGCAGTGTCCTTTTCTTCAGTTTGGCTGGCAGTGTGTATGTGTCATCGGGCTTTTCAGATGGCGTGGTGTCTGATATTATGGGATCTGAAGGCTTTTGTGGGGTCCAGAATGATGTAAGTGAGTGACTTGTTGTATCGGTGCTGAAGAAGTCAGAAACACACACTGACAAGGTAAGACATGGCCACATCGCTCCCTCACGTATGATGTCAACGAGTACGTTCCGGGAAAGAGAGAGCAGACACTGCGTATCAAGCTTGGCTCCCAACGGCACTGGAGCCTGTTTGGAGTGGGTTGGTCCAAAGCGACCGTTGGGTTGATAATGAACAGCAATGGTCTTCGGACGTCGTCCTTCTTGTTCGTCAATTCGACCCATGATATCGGCTGCAAAGATGAGAAGCCATCTTTCAGCTTGCTCCAGGCTACTGATGTTCGGTGTGAACGTCTTGGCAGATAACATGCTCTGAACCTGAGTGCGCGAGCTGACTTGACTGTACTCAATCCCTCTGATGGCTCGATAGACCCATAAGCCAGATTCTGAACCAAGATCTGACTGCATCCGACTCTGCGGGACTTTCAGCAGTTCAGACACTAGATCGGTATCGAATTTCGTAACTGCCTTACTACCGAGTTTGCCACCAAGTCCTCGAAGCTTGGTAAACTTGTACCCCGACAGAAAAGAGGTGATACAAGTGTCCCTAACAATGGTCTGCTTGTTTGGTTTGTTGTGCCCTGCAGCAAGTTTGGCGATAATTTTGTTGCGAGCGATCCCTGCAGAGCAGGTGTACTTTAGTGCGGTATGGATCTCCTTTCTCAAGTTCCTGACAATCTCAGCTCCAATGCTCAGGGCCACGTCATTCCAGTCGGGAATTCTTAAATCCTCATCAGGCTCATTGGTTCCGAAGACCTGGTCGTCCTGCCATTCTAGAAGCTCGCTTGGTGGTCGAGGCAAGAGAGAATCCAAAGACTTGCCATCCGAGAGTAATAACTCCGGGTACCGTTGCAAGAGTACACCATAAACTTGGGCCGAGAGATCTAGAAAGACTTCGTCGATGCCGGCCTTCTCGATCCTTTGTGGTGGCTCGATAGGTAATGTGCTTTTGACTATCGCAATGGCTTTTCGCGACTGTAATCGATAATAGTCCAAAGACGATTTATCGGTATCCATGTACTTCAAAGCATCGTCTCGGTAAGCCCAAGTCGTGTCGCCCTCTCTCCAAGTCGGCACATGTTGAAGCACAATGTTAGGGCACTTCTGCTTTGCCTCGACTGCTGTGACAACCTTCTTCAAACCTGCTGCTCTGGCTGGGTAGTTGATCGCGATTACATGCTTGAACTGTTGCACGCCCAGAGGTTGAGTATCGGGAAGACCCAGCCGTACAGCTTCACATTGTGCGTAGAAGCAGTCAAAGTCAACCAGTGCAATGACGCGGAGTGGCGAGCTGACTGATGATTGACTAAGAAGGCGAAGGTCTCGATATGTGAACCGTGATCTACTTATATCGTCATTGAAATCCTGGAAGCTGGAAGACGGTGACATCTTCCCATCTGCATTCCTTCGCTTAGAAATTCACGACGCAACAACATGGCAGTGTGATACGAGCGTGGTCATCTATCAAGGATTTGAAGGAGGCGATAGTTCTTGCAGGCAGACTTGAGCGGGTCCAGTTTTCCATTGGCTCATGGGTCAATTGACTTAACCAAATCTGACCTAACAAACAATGCTCAATGCTAATAAATTTGGTATGTCCCAGATTTCGCCAATGACAAAATCATGAGGGGATCAAGAGGAAATGTAGATAGATCTCGACAACAGTCTTTTGCTTTATTGGTTTCTGCGTCATTAAGTTTCGAAATCGCATTCACAAATCTATGCTAATGCATCTGGACCATCGTCCGTGCGTCAAAAAAAAGTCTACACATTTTGAGGCGAGTAACTCCCATTTCTGAAATGGCCGGTCATAAAGAATGCTTCATCATGTGTCCCCAGCCTAAGTCGGGTCGCGCAAGCTCTTCATTAAGAGCAGCAGAGCCAACATGCCAATCGATGATGTGCCTCAACTTCCGCTCACATGATCGAATTTGAGTTCTTTCTTAGGAGATCAGCGGTCGGTCGCACCTCGAAAGATGCTCGCGGTCGTGGCCCAAGGTCAATGCTCTTTCTAACGCTGCTGCTTGAGGACCTGCGGCGTCGGGTACGAATCTCAGTTGGGTCGGCAACGTTCATGCCACTTGCCCGAGCGAAACAGATTAAGACATCTGTCAAGCTAACAACACCGACTAAACGCCCACTGATGCGCGCGCCTGGTAAGGAACTGGCCGATATGCTTGGACCTGATTGAGAGATGAAAGGTGTCTTCGGTGAAGCATCTGCGACTTGATGCTGATCAGATGATTGCGGCAGTGGTGGACTTAACATCGGCTGGCCCGAACCAGCAGAGACTGATGAGCTGTGAGATAACAACGGCACCATGGTGGCGGTTTGTAGAGATGGAGTTGGAGGGCCGGACGACATGGGCGACATCAGTTCGGTGATCCACATTCGATGGCTTCTCGTGGCAACAAGCTTCGCGACAGTATGCGCCAGCGTACTCAGCAACGTGACATGAAACACCGGAAATGAGTCTTTCCCCTCAAACATACCTCGCGTAGACAGAATGACGGAAATGAAGTGTATGCAGGTGTTCCGCAGGAGTGGCAGAGCAGACGATTTAGTGAGCAGTCTAACATCAACAGTCGAGATGTTACCGACCACGTTCAAGGCATTGTCAACGACCGCTATGGAAGAGATCCCTTCATCCGACATGAGAGCGAGAGCGTCCACAAGAGGGCGATCTCCGCTATCGCAGCGTCAGCTCCATGTATAGCGCATGCAAAAGTCCACTTACTTGACAGAGACCACATTGCGTGACCCAATGCGCAGGTCCTTCAAATGCTGTGAGTATATTTGCTCAATGACTGGAAAACTGCGACCATTCTCCCATAGGAACTTGACAAGTCTGCTCTGACTCAGCACTCCAATAATGTCGTCTGTGTTGTCTTTCGTCACAATGACTCTGTGAACACCTTTTCCAAATGTCTCAATGGCTCTGGGCAAATCGGCAGATTCAGGCAAAAACGTAGCTGGCTCCTTCCGACCCAAATCTTTCACATCGTTCACCGGAATCGGATTACCTTCTCGAGCTTTGTTCCCGAGCTCAATAAAGTCTTGGATCGGGTTTTCAGTCGTGGGTACCAGCCCAAGGACTAACAGGAGGTATGCATTCAGGGTGTTGTAATCGAATACTCCGACGATATGAGAGGAATCGTTTTTGTCACGGATCAGCAACACAGGAGCTCCAGAGTCAATAAGTAACTACCCGCGTCAGCGATCTTGTCTACAACATGCGAATCAGACACCCACATTTGTTGCGGTCTCGACTGCGGTATCGGTTTCAATGAATTTGAGCTCATCTGGAGTTGTCAATTCTCCAACTTTGACCGTCGTCCAGTCACGCCCGACGAACCTCGCATCTGACGAGCGAGTCGGAGGGTTGTCTATCAACTCCTGGACAGCTATGGAAGACAGCGAAGGCTGTCTTTGCGTTCGTGGACTGGGAGGATAGCCTCGATCACTGAAGCTTTGCCGGTGCTGCGCTGCACTGCTTGGGACGTGGGCAGAAGAGACACGCAGGGATTGCTGCTGTCCGTTCGCCGGGGATCGCATGAGATCGATGCTCGATCTTGGTGTACGATTGCTGGAAGGAGGAGCATTATTAGCAGGGTCACGCTGGGGGGTAGTCATTGTCAATAAATGCTGCAACTCGCGTGAATCCGTTGCGCATGTGTTGTAGAGAGCAGAAACAGTTCCAACGTCAACCTAACAGGTAGGTCATATTCAATCTCAGAGTCTGAAGAAGCAAAAGACTTGGATGTGAACAACGCTGGAGACTGCAGACAGTTCAAAGATTGTTGGAGCCGATCATTTTCTCTCGGTGAGAACATTAAACCTATGCGGCAAATGCAGGTATTGGTTAGGCAGATTACGAAGATACGCGACCTACGTGACGCAGAACCAACGAGCGGCGCAGAGGTGGCATGACGTCTAATTGAGAGGGGAGGACCCCTGTGCGCTTGTGCACGAAGGTTGGTGGGGGGAACAGGTTGCCGGCGAGTGTGAGCCAGAGATCGCCAAAAGGTTTGCTGTACCTGCGCCGCCCCGCCCAGAAACACGTACTCCAAGACCTTCCGGCGCCTTCCAGCGTTGTACTGTACCTTTGGTGCTTGTGCTCGCGCTCGTGCTCCACTAAAACAAACACCTCTGCTGGGTCACGGGAGAAGCAGGGCAGTCAGCTACCATGTTGTGATGTGAACGGCTCATCCTGCCTCTTCTGCCATATGCAAGCCACCGTAGCCAGTGAGTTCTCTCAGTAAGCTTCGTACTATTCAAACTTGCTAGACTGTGACTTCACATGTTCAACTCTGCTAACAAGCTTGCAGCAGTCTTAAGGGGAGTCTTCTGTCGTACGTGCTTTTCAATATGCGACTTCTTTCGTGGTGGTGATGACAGAGCTGGGAGTGAAGTTGCCGTTTCGCGCACTCTCTTTGTCGAATCTGCTTCCACAGTGCTTGTAGGTTTCCTGGCATTATTTGGCGTGTGATTATCCTTCCCCTTCTCGAACCAGACTGTTCTAGTTCCAGGGAACTCGTCAAGGATATGTGTCCAAAGTCGCGGCGTACCGAGCCTGCATTCAAGGACAGGTGACTATGAGCATACAAGGTGTTCCTGAGACAGCGGTGCGTCAGCGTTCTGCTTGTCAATCTGATAGTAGATGTTTGAGATCGTCGCAATATGAAAATTACGATCATCCAACAAGGGGCGTAACATTTTCACACTCCGCTTGGCGTGCTGTGCCATCCAGCCATGAGCTTTTGCCGAAGGCTCCCAGTCTGCCCGATTCTTTTGATGGATGTTTTTACAATCAGTGACAACGACTAGGCGTAAACGTGGGAAATGGTCGAGGTATTTGAAGATCCAGTCTGAAACGCCATCCTGCCAGCCTAACATCAGGACCTGAAGGTGTTGGAATGCCCTACCTGCAGATGCAAGTTCCACCCAAGTTCGCAAAAGCCTTTCGTCAAGCCGCGG
>JAOSBN010036769.1:0-15784 GCA_027563595.1 Erythroxylum suave
TATATATTACAATCATTAACAAATTAAATGTAACGTTTCATCATTAAATATAATGAAAATATAAACGTAAAAAAAATAATGAAAACCATTACCGACGGACACATGGAATTTTGTTGGTAAAATGTTTTTGTCTATACCAACAGCCAACTTTGTCCGTCGGGAACCTTGAAGACCATTTACCGACGGTAAAATGATTACCGTCGATAAATTTGCAGATGGAAAGAAATGTTCGGCCGCTAATTTACGGACGGAAAGGCATGTGACGGTCAGTAAACTTTCGTTCTATTTACCAACGATCAGTGGCTTTCCGTCGCTAATTTTAGCAATGCAAACTTAGTTTCTGTCGGCAAAGTTAGCTACGGTCGAATCAACAACGTTTTTAGCCTGTCGATATATTCCTTCGGTAACTTATATACCGACGGAATATTTGGTTATTCCGTCAATATTTTCTGTCGCTAAACTACAATTTTCTTGTAGTGTAGGATTGGGAGGGGGGAAGGTTTGATTGAATTTGATTAAAAATAAATTAAAACTAAACTATTAATGGTAAATCAATTCAAACAGTATAAAATTGCTATAATTAATTAATGAGTTTTGAATCCAATTCAGTTAAGTCTTAACATTCACACAAATGTGCATAATTGATTTTCATGTTATTCTTATACCTCTTTTTGAAAATATTAACTGCAAATTAAAAAAACGTTTCTTAATCTCAAATTTTTCCTAGTTTATATCTAATTAAAACAAGCTCTTTTATTAAGTCTAGATATTAGATAACCTAGAATAAACTATCTAGATTTAGTGTGACAACTGCATTGCATAATAGGAAAACATATTAATCTATGAAGAAACCATATAAGGTCTGGTCATTTAACCTATGCTATGTTATCCTTAGTGATAATCGACCATCATTTTACCATAAGTTAATCAAATGTACAATGATTACATATTGCAATCTAGCTTTTATTAATGAGTTCATACATGAATGATTTATTTGGAATATATAAATCATTTATACATAAATCCTAAAAGAATAATCAGTAAATATCATAATCAAATCCAAAAAAGAGTTAAGAACAACATCAATAGATTAATCAATACCCAAATATGTTCATCAACTTTGATATTCCCAACGAACTAGAAAGATGAAGTTTAGCTCGTTATAACTATTTCAAAGGGAAGGAATACACCTCCTTTCGAGTCTATAATTTTTATATCATATTTTCCCTCTTAACTGCCTTATTATACTTAAAATTAAGGTTGCATCACAATACATAGTCAGTTATATGGGCATGTAAGTGATCATGTATGTAAAAATTGTAGAAATTGTGAATATACAAGTTCATACAGTGAGCTACATGACCACTTACATAGTTGTGTAATTACCCACTTCCACACATAGTCGTGTAATTTATAGGGGTTCTTTAAAACTAAATCTTTCAGTGGGTTACATGATTCCATACATGACCATGTAAGTTGCAATAACTTACAATTCTTTTATTCCTTTCCTATTTTCATCTTAACTCTTATCTTTTACATCCACGAAGGCAAATAAAATTAGACATCAATAGAACGACACCAAGCATATGTTTTAAGCTTTTTTGGTTCTTGTTCTTCTAACTTGCACCTAAAATGCAATGTGAACCAAAATAAATATCTTAAGCACTGTTATGCCCAAAAAGTTCTAAAAATTACCTAGGTCATCCTACTCGCTAGTATATGAGGTAGTTGTAGTGATTACCTTGGGTCGTCTCCTACGAAGGTGAAATTGATCAACTTAAATTAAGCTTAAATGAAAAATAAAAACAGAAGCAACCTAAAACATTCTATCCTGATTTATTATATGAAGGCTTTTAAAGAAATTCATAAAATAGTCTAAGCAGTAATCAAAATCAACTGAAAGCACAGATAAATAGATTAATCAAATTGGAAGACTCTTGAGAATTAACTTCACTAATTTAATCTCCTATGCATGACTAAGGGGAAACGATTGGATAATTTTCTTACTAAAATTAACCATTGGATTCTAAGATCAACTAAAATAATAGAATAAATCTAGCTTTTGCATTATACAAGTTATTATCTGACTTAATCATGGAAGCCTAACTACTAATTATCACTTAAGTTAATATACTTCTAATTCTTAAACTAAGCGTCTATAATTTCTCATTCCATATTAAACTTCTTCTCTCGATCCTTGGTTTAATACCAAAATTACATCCATTCAATTAAAAACTATAACAAACATAAGACAGTAACATAATCCCTCAATCATCTATATTTGACCAAAATAGCTACATTAATCCTTAAGAAAATAGATCAGCCCATCATAAAAATCACAAGATTCATCATCTTTAAACTCTTCAATCCCATCATGATCAATATAAGAGAAGTATTAAAGCAACAAACCAAGTAAATAACCCAAATAAACTATCAAAAGCTAACAAAGTATGGGTCGGCTAAGCATAACAAGGCATAAGTTTATAACAGAGGAGTAAATGTAATAAAAGAAGAAATAGTAAACAGAAAGAGAAAACAATAGCGGTTGAGGGAGTTGCTCTTGCCACTCTCACGGTTTCCACATTATCTCTTGCCCTCTACTTCTAGTTAATGTTTACCCAAAATGACTGACTTCTCCCTGCCTCTCTATCTCCACACTTCTCTCTATCACCTTTTGTTTTAGCCAAATGAGTGTGTGTCTAACCCCTTCGATTTAGCCCCCCCCCCCCTCTACCTCTCATTCTTTTTTCAGTGATAGGATGAGTCTCGGTTTAGGGTTGTAAGGTTGTTACGTCATTAACCTGCATGTTTCTGACTTCACGTGTGTGCATGAGGTGGTCACAGTGGTGATAAGTTTAGTCTCCGACATGACTAACTTGTTATGGTGGTGACATCACGATGGTGGCACCTTTCATCACCATTTTTCTTTGTTTTTTTTTCTTTTCCTTTCATGCAAATTTACGTCAACTTTCCCTTCAACCTTCATGTAAAATTCACAAAATAATCTAATTAACATTCATGAAATATTCAGACCATTTCCACGTAATTTATCTCACATTTGGATAAAAAACATAAGGATTTGTAACCAAAATCAAGATTTGAAGGCGATTAAAAGCAATAGAAACTAGTCACAACAATTCCCCTACACTTAAACTATGCTTATCCTCAAGCATATTAAAGAACACTACACTATAAAAGAAAAAAAATGGAGAGAACAATTTTCTCAATTAATATAGTCAAAGATATCAAAAAATCATTTCAATAAACACAACCTAAGAACTTGAAACTCATAATACTCCTTGAACAAGTTTTTCCCTACACATTTAGCCAAAATCAACAAGTACTTCAATTCGAAGAACCATTAACAAGTGTGATAGATACTCACTCCACTCTCCATCCTCTCAAGCATTCAAAGGTAGAGTATATTCACTCATCATTCATTTCATGTAAAGCATTTGTCATATGATTGCTTACCAGTCCAATCTCTACTACTCATATCAACTACAAACATCAATCTGAAGGTCTTTATTCTGATTGTAATGGAGTCGGGTAAGGGTAGGAAAAAGGAAAATTATAGTTTAAAATCACCACATAAATTTAGCATTTAAAATAATAAAAATAATAAACCATAAAACACTCAATTCTTTCCTCTTATGAACAAATCTAACACTTCCCATTTTTACTTCTCTCCTCTTCTTTTCATTTTATGGTCATCTTCTCTTCCTTCCTTTTCTTTTCTATTTCTTTTTTTCTTGATTTTTTTTGAAGTAATTATTTATTTAAAAAAGGAAATCAAAAGAAGAAAAATATAGAGGACAGATAATTACTATAACCATACCCATTCCTAACTCAAAAACCAACTATATCCTATGATTCTACCATAATTATTCTAACAATTATTCTTTAAACCCAATTATACACATTTAAATGCTCAGCTTGCCTTATAGTAGGTACAACGAATAGGATAAATAATAAGGTCAAGGCTCATATTTACTGTTTTAAAAAAGTTTTCCTGTTAAGCTCAAAAGGTTTCACTAAAGGTAACATCATGGTGGTTTTTTAAGCAAAAGGGGGAAATCCTAATTGTCTTATCATCTTAACATTTGCATAAGATTATGTGATCTCAGCTAGTATTTGCAAGCAAGTTCTAGAGTTCCTTAATCATAAAAGAACACTCTTAATAAAGAATACTTGATTTGGTGTTTAATAATTCAAAAAGGCTCAAATCTTACCAAATGAAAATTGTCATTCATCTGTCACATCAAGTTAATGTCCTTTTAATCGAAATCCAAGTCAATTAGTCTAAGCATGCAAGTATACTCATTCACTCGTATTACAAATTTCTAATCCCGATCAAGTTCATTTAATAACTATGCATCTCTGACCACTAAATGGGAAAACAAACACGCAACACACAAATAATAATTTTTTAAAATAATATTCCCCATACACTTAAACATCACATTGTTCATAATGTGATACAGAAAAAGTGAAAGAGGGGTCTAAGACAAAGGAAAAATTAACACGAATGAGGAAAAGTATTGAAAACTAAAAGAAATTATACTAAAATGTAGTAAAAATAATGAAAGGAAAGAGAAAGAAATACAATACCAAAGTGTGGGTGGTGGCTGCGTTGATGCAGTGTGAAGCATAGCAGTAAGCATGGCATCCTTCATTGAGGAGTGATGAATAGCTATAAGGTAGACAAATAGAAGAGATTGAAAAGTACAGTTGTGTACATAAAGCAAACAGATTAAGTCGAGTTTAACTAAAAAGAAATAACATACAACTAATTGCAAAAGAAAAGCATAAATTATATAGGTTGCCTCCCATTTAGCGTTCTTTAATTTCTTTTAGCTAGACACCTCAACCATTATGCTCAAGGTGGATCGCTCAAAGTGACTGAGGCCACTGCTTTCTTCTCTTCATTAAGAACTTTCCTTGAGAATTTTCCAACATCTCCCTTAGTTGCATCTACTAGCAATTGGAAGCATTCACTACTCTCCTTAACCAAGTCTAGCTTATTTTCTTCTTCTTGGAAGGAGAAATCAAAATATGCAACATTAATTTGATTAATAAAAGAACATTTTTTAAAAATAGTAGTAGTAGGAACAGGTTCAACATTAAAGATTGAAAATTCTACTACTTCTCCTAAAGCAATCATTCTAAGCTTTCCGTTCTTCACCTCAATCAAAGTGTTAATAATTTCCATAAAAAGCCTGCCTAAGAGTACAGTGTGCTCCTTCCTTTACTGTTTAACCTCCTTCATGTCTAACACCACAAATTTTACAGGGACAATCAATCTACCAACCTTTACCAACATATCTTCCATTATTCCTTTCGGTTAATAGGTTAACCTAATAGCCAATTGTAGGTGCATATTGGTTGGTCTTAACTATCCTAGACCCAGTTTCTCATAAATAGAGTAAGGCATGAGGTTTATACTCACCCGAAGGTCAAACATATCCTTAACCTTATCACCATTACCCATTGATACTTGCACAAAAAAATTCCCTAAATCCTTTTGATTTGGGGGTTAATTTCTGATGTAGCACTGCACTTTCAACCTCTGAAACTATTACCTTCTCACTTGGCTCAAACTTCTTTTTCTTGGTGCTTAGTTCCTTGAAGAACTTCACATAAGCTAGAATGTTTCTAATTAAACCTAACAAAAGTAAGTTAATATTAACTTTGGAAAACATGTTATAAAGATCAGAAATTTGCTTATCTTGTTTTGACTCCTTTAGGCGGTTCGGATATAGGATAGGTGATCTATAAAGATTAGTCTCCTTATGCAACCTTGATCCTTCATTGCATTCAGTTGCATGCCTAGTTTTTCATCTTTTTGAACCTGACTTGAAGGGTTGTCGTGCCCGTTACTTCCTCTATTCTGCTCACCTTCTTCGTTGGGGAGGCTCTCCTCCTATTAATTACCTACACAAGACAAATTAAAAGGGATCTCAACATGCTTATTGATTACCTTACCACTTCTCAGACTAATGACTGCTTGGGCTTACTCGAGTTGACTGGGCAACTTCCCTTTTTGATTGTTATGCATTTGAGCCACGAGTTACCATACTTAGATCTCAATCCTCTTCCCAAATGCCTCCAAAGAATCGAACCTCTTGTTGTTTGTTTTTTGATTTTGAGTTCTGACCTAAGTAAACGCATTTAGGCTTTCCTCCAAAATAGGATTGTTTGGTGGGTTTTAAAGTGAGGATTGCCTTTGGTAATAATTCAGCCTCTGAAAATTTTGGTATTGTGTTTGGGGTTGTACTGGTGGATTACTAGTTTTTCATATAAAAAATTAGGATGGTTTCTCCAACCAGGGTTTTAGGTGTTTGAGTATGAATTATTTCACTCTTTTGGTTGAAAATCATTAAGTGGGTTCATTTTTTCTTCCACATCTGTAAAAGGCTCACAAGAATACGAACAAGTGTTAGCTTTATAACCACAAGTTCCACATATACTATATACCTCTTAATTTGAAACATTTTAGGGTAGTCTTGTAATTAGCATCTTTACATGCCTTGTTAACTCAGCTAACCGCATAGATAGTTCTTGATTTTAGCTCACTTCATGAACTCCATCTCTTTTTCCCCTCAACTCAAATTAATCTTAAATGAAAAATAAAAATAGAAGCAATCTAAGACATTCTATCCTGATTTGTTGTGTGAAGGCTTTTAAAGAAAGTCATAACATAGTCTAAAAAGTAATCAGAATCAACAGGAAGGAAAGATAAATAGATTAATCAAGAAGACTCTTGAGAATTAACTTCGCCAATTTAATCTCCTATGCAAGACTAAGGGGAAACGATTGGGTAATTTTCTTACTAAAATTAACAGTCAGAATCTAAGGTCAACTCAAATAATAGATTAAGTCTAGCTTTCTCATTTGACAAGTTATTATCTAAAATAATTATGGAAACTTGACTACTAATTACCACTTAAGTTAATATATTTCTAGTTCTTAACCTAAGCATCCATAATTTCTCGTTCCATATTAAACTTCTTCTTTCGGTTCTTCATTTAATACTAAAATGATGCAAAGTTTAATCATACTATTACATCCATTCAATTCCAAAACTATAGCAAACTTCAGACAACAGCATAATCTCTCAATCATACATATTTGACTAAAATAACTACATTAATCCTCAAGAAACGAGATAAGTTCATCATAGAAATCACAAGATTCATCATCTTTAAACACTTCAATCCCATCATGATCAGTATAAGAGAAGTATTAAAATAAAAAACCAAGTAAATAACCCAAATAAACTATCAAAAGCTAAGAGAGTATGGGTTAGTTAAGCATAACAGGGCATAAGTCTATAACAAAGGAGTAAATGTAGCAAAACAACAATAAATAGTAAATAGAAAGGGCAAACAATAACAGGTAAGGTAGTTGCTCCTGCCACTCTCAAGCTTTCCACATTAGCTCTCACCTTTTACTTCTAGTTGATGTTTACCTAAAAAGACCAACTACTCGTGTTGCCTACCCCTTTCTGCTATTATTGTCCTTCCTTCTTCTCAGCTAAAGTTCTCTGCTTCTCTCTATTTCCTTTTGTTCCAACCAAATAGTGTCCCCTTTCCATTCACCGTTTAGCATAAGTCTAGGTTTAGGGTTGTAGGTTGTTACACCGTTAACCTGCACTTGGCAGACTTAAGTGAATGCAAAGTAGTCATGAGTATGCATGAGGTGGTTACAGTGGTGACAAGCTTAGGCACCATCGTGACTAACTTGTCTGTGAATTAACATATCATCGTTAAGTCACATCCGTGACTTAACATATCACGGTATTGACACACTTAGTCACCACTGTGTTTAAGCTTATCATGGTGGTCACCACCTTTCTTTGTTTTTTTTTCTTTTCCTTTCATGCAAATTTACGTCCACTTTCCCTTCAACCTTCACACAAAATTCATAAAATAATCTAATTAACATTCATACAATATTCACACCATTTCCACACAATTTATTTCACATTTGATCAAAACACAAGGAATTGTAACCAAAATCAAGATATGAAGGCAATTAAAAGCAATAAAAACTAAATATAACAAGCATAACATAACAATAATCATTAAGCATCAAGGAGTACATATATAGTCAATCAAGCACTTATCAAGTTCCCCTTTGGCCATCCTTTCAAAAAAATAAATATCAAAACACTTCTTCATTAACCATATTTCCTAAAAATAAATAGTCATAAGAAATGAGGAAAAAAACTTTCAAAACCATGGCAAGAATTAAACATTCAATGCTTTTACTCATAATTAATCAAAGACCATTTCCTTTAAAAACTGAGCAATCTAGAGGTAGACTTTAATAAGTTACGTTTGAAAATAAGATCAATCTATAAATACCTAAGTTTCTACTCTTCTAGTCACTACTCTTCTAAAAAAATGCACATTGCCTAATCATAATCTAAAAATTAATCAAAGACCCACTAGTCACTACTCTTCTAAAAAAATGCACATTGCCTAATCACAAGAGTAAAAATATGCATACCTAAGTTTCTATTTTTTTTAGTACATTATGTTATCTAATTATAACTATATAGTCCTAGAAGTTCAAGGAAAGGAGAGAATGTTTATTTGTCTGTTTTTGTTTACATGCAAAAATAATTAAAAAATATAAGAAATAAATTTGAAAACATAAACAATAAACGAGTTCTCTACCCCAATAATTAAATCTTACGTTATCCTAGATTTAAAATTAAATGTAAGAAATAGAGCAGTAAAAATGATAATTGCAAAAATGTCAAGGAAAAGGAACAAATTCCACTGGGTTACCTCCCAAGTAGTGCCTTTGTTTATTTTCTTTGCTTGAATCCATGTTTTCCTCATCACATGATAAAATTTTGATTTATAGGGATCACAACTTTTGCATTCTTCACTTGAAATTCTTCAAGGTAAGGCTTAAGTCATTGACTACTCACATTCAATGTCTTCCCTACTTTTAGACTATAAATAACTACTACAATATAAGAAGAGACATTAGTAACCACGAAAGGATCCCCAATAAGGACGTAATTTATATGGAAATAATTTACACCTTAGTTGAAACTGCTTCCAATTTTTTATATATTTTTACTTAAAATCTTCCTTTGCTAAAGGGTCAACCAAATTAATCACAAAAAATGGTCATTTTGGGGGTGTTTGATAACATAAAAAATAATTAACTTTCCCATCAAATTCCATTATGAGGGTACCCTCATAAAAATCTATCTTGGTTTGGGCTATATTAAGGAAAGACCTCCCTAGTAAGATAGGTATTATATTATAGTAAGTTTTATCATTCATATATACTATATAAAAATCTACGGGAAACATTAATTCATTTATCTACACCAAAACATCTTTAACCACCTTCTCTGGATAAATGTTAGTATGATTATCCAATTGTATGATAACACTAGTTTCTTTTAACGGGCCTAAATTTAAAGAAATATGAATGTAATGAGGTATAAAATTAATTAGGGATTCATCATTTACCTTTGAGTTAGATGATATATCCCTTTCTCCTCCAAGCTCCTCCTCAATTTCTTCTTCACTAGCCATCCTTTGTGTAGTCTTCTCAGGATCCTCAAGCTTCCTACCATTCCTCAAGTATATGGCATATTGCACTAACATTCTTCATATTTATCTTAGGTTGTGATTGCAGTTTTCCTCCTATTTAGATTACATTTTATTTTCTAGTGTGTTTGACACATATTAAGAATTTATCATCATTGTCGAGGATTGAAGTGATTTGTGTTTTGTTTTCGATATTAATTGATGTTTTGTATATATATTTGCTTATAATTTGTTTTTACAGTTTTTTCTTAATCCTTTTATGATTATTAATGTTTGTGTATGGTAGTGACAAGTTCTCCTCATTAATACCTTATACAATTTAATCTCGAGATGAAAAGGACATTGTGAAGGTTACGTAGGAAAACCAAAATAGCTTCAAAAATATATCAAGGAATTGAACTTTAGGAAGCTATGGCCAATCCAAGAACTCTAAGAGTGTTGGTTGAAGTAGACTTGACTCAAAGACCATTATGCATTACTTTTCCAAATTTTACTAAACATGTTACTTTTAAGCTTAAGGATAACTTGGTCCATCCTTTTCATAATTTTCATGGTCTTACAAGTGAGGATGTTCACAAGCATCTCAAAGAGCTCAACGTGGTTTGTCATAGTATGAAACCTCTATACGTGACAAAAGAGCAGATTATGTTGAGAGTCTTTCCAATTTCAATGAAGGATGTAGAAAAAGACTGACTTTTTTATTTACCTTCAGGGAGTGTGATCATATAGATCCAAATGAAGAGGTTATTTTAAAAGTACTTTCCAATATCAAAGATATCTAGCATAAGGAAATAGATTTGAGTGATAAAGCAGCATCTTGAACATCTTTTTACGAGTATTGGGAATGCTTCAAGAAGTTGTGTGCTAGCTGGCCTCATCACAATATCATAGAACAACTCCTTATCCTATACTTCTATGAAGAATTATTGCCTACGAATACGAGATTAATAGATGCAACAAGTGAAGGAGCACTATATGCAAAGACTTCCACAGAGGCCAGAGCTTTAATTGAATGTCTTATAGTGAACACTTAACAATGTAGCATCTGCAATGATTAATGAGGTAAACAATTCATCCATAGAATACTGTTTAGATGAACTAACATCTTTTGTTAGAAAAAATTATTGTACGGTAAGAATAGGTAAAAGCTTACAGTATATGCACAAATAAAAACCATCCAATAGATGGATGTTCAACTCTACACGATGTAAACATAGAATATGTCAATATTGTAAGGGGAATTTTGCTCATCAATACAACCTATATTCCCAGACCTATAATCAATGTTGGAGAGATCATTCGAATACTACTTCCCATATAGTTGGCAGGGTGAATAGTAGTTTCAACATAAAAAACAAGCGTCCTCCTTTACCTTCATGAGAAGATATAGTTAAATTTCTTGCAACTAACATTTTTCAATTCTAATAGGATGTGCAGTAGTTTTAACAGGAGACCAAATCTAAATTTTATAAGATGACTTATGGCATTTAGAATTTAGAGAACTAACAGTTGACAACAACCTATGCTTCTAATTTCTCATTTCAAGGAGAAAAATCATAGGAATACCTTAAAGCTATTGAAGTTAGATCCCTGGTTACTAGCAAAAGACTTTAATTTCACCCTATAGTCTTAGGAGGCAGAAGGAGGCATAAAGTATAACTTGGTAACTTGTAGAGAACTCACTAATCTAGTCTAAAAGGTTGACTTGGTGGATCTCAACTTCACATGTAGATTATTCATTGGACTAACAAGCAATAAAGAGACCAATTTATCAGGAAAAAGCTAATAGAGCATTGGTTAACCAATTTTGGTTAAACCAATATCCACAATCCTATGCATAATTTGGTGAAAATTCCTATTCTAATCACTTTTACATATATATTCAGAACCTCCTTCCTTTCACAAAGTTTAGAGCTCCTTTTAGATTCTTCAATTGATTAACTCTTAAAGAGGATTTCCTGCAAATAGTTTTCACTAGCTGGAATCAAGCAATGATAGGTTACAAAGCTTTTTAGCTTATTAAAAACTAAAAAGCTCAAACTTGTCAAACTATCTCTCAAAAGTTTTTCTAGAGATCAGACTAAAAGTGCTACTAAAACCAAGAATAAATTGAGAGAGGCTTAAAAGAGTTGCTACAAGTTTCCCCACAATAATGACATAAGAATAGTTTAAATGTAGAGGTTGAATGAGCATCAAAAAGCTCTTAATCTTCACAATTCAATTTTAAAGCAGAAAGCAAAGATTAACTAGTTAAGGGAGGGAGATGCCAACACCAAATTTTTTCACTTTTCCTTGTTCGCTAAAAGAAATAGGAATAAAATTGTAGAGCTCCAAGAAAACATGGGAAACAAAGTTACTGATCATATTAAATTGCAGGAACTAGCCAAGAATGTTTTCACCGATCTAATGGGGATAAATGAATCCACTCGTATAGATTTTAACATGAAGAAATTCTTTGACAACACCATTAGTTAGGATTTGAAAGACTGTTTGGTGACCCCTTCCACACATCAAGAAGTCAAAGAAGTTTTATTTAGTTTACATCCCTTCAAAGCCCAAGGACCTGATGGTTTCTTTATTTGTTTCTTCCAGAAAACTTGGGATATCACTAGCAATCTCTTCACTAAAGTAATTCTGGAATTTTTTGCTTCCTCAAATAAGCTGAAAGAAGGAACTACACCTACATTTGCCTCATTTCTAGGAAACAAAATCTTTCTTCCATAATGGATTATAGACCTATCTTATACTGTAATATAATTTTCAAGGTAACCAACAAGTTGGAGATGGTATTAAACGAAGTTATAAATCCAGCTCAAGAAGCTTTCATTACTAGGAGATCAAATGGAAATAATATCTTACTAATACAAGAGTTAATGAAAGATTATAATTCAGGAAGAGCCATTAGAAATTACATATTCAAATTTGATTCCTACAAAGCATTTGAAATCAATAGATGGAAGTTCATTCAATCCTATCTAATAGCTCTTGGATTTCCATATTAGTTTGTTAAGTGGATTATAGAACGTATCACAACTTCTTCCTTTAGTATTCTAGTTAATGAAGCTCCTACTCAATCCTTTAGGAATAATAATAGAAAATTGGTTGTTATTTAAGTACGTTTCAAATTGATTGTTACAAAAGTGTGTACCTTTATCACTAATTATATAGATATACCAAATTATGTATATAACTTTTCAAGGAACTTAACAATTACCTTAACATCATTAGTAGGCAAAGCTCGAGCCTCAACCCATTTTTGAGACCTAATCCGCAATAACTAAGATATATTTTTTACCAAATGATGTAGGAAACGGACATTAAATTAATGCCTTGTATATTAAATACTTCACAAATAGTAATACTATTTTAAATCATCTCATTCCTATGAGAGATATTATCTTTCTATTGAAATTTATTTAAATAATCTACATAAATTTATTCATCTTTAAATAAATGTAAGCCAATAAAAATTTGGTACTAAAAATTTTCTTGTTGTTTTATTTGTATAATTATAGCCTTCAGCTAGTCATCTTTGGTTACGCTCTAAAATGTCAATCATCTTAGAGTATTCCATATGTTTCTAATTATACAAACATGAAATAGGTATGGTTGTCCTATAGCCATAGGTAATTCCACAATTCAAAGAAGAATCTCTTCTATTACTAATAAGTGATCCCCTTTTACAAAACCCAACTAGACAAATAATTATCAAAGTCAACAAACCAAGGTGTATCTGAGTTAGATACACCAAGTATATAGAGTTGTTCATCGAGAAAAGCATTATTTATAACTTCTTTAACTTTCTTCCTTATTAGAAGATTCTTAAAACGACAAATAGGATCTCTACAAATAGGATTCTTAAGTTGTGAGGTTCTCTACACCTTTCTTATCCTTTCTCATTATTTGAATCTTAAATGTTATTGATGAATCTTAATAAATGTTCTTATTTTGATCCAATGTTATTTTCTTTTTAATCCTAACATATTTTCCAAAAGATTCAAATTGCTTTTTAGTCTTCCTTAATGACTTAAAAACTTATTTGTTTTGAACCACTTTTACATCTAAACACCAAATTTTAGAATATCCACCTAAAAACTCTCCTTTTGTTTTCAACAACTTTTACCTTTAAATGTAAAACTTTAGAATATCCACCTTATATGGCCTAAACACAAGGAATACCATATTCCTTAAAGACAATATGCTAGAATATTTATGTAACAATTCTCTACCAATACAAGATAAGATATAGGTTTGTGTTTCCGCTATATTATTGAACATAGTCAGAATACGATAGGATGTCATAAAAGTTGAAGAAACTAAATGCTTCCTTGTTGAACACATTTAGAATAAGAGGATGTATTAGTGTCATATTAGATAATTCTCCCAAAAATATAATGTAATATGATTGAAGAGCAATACAGTACCAGTGTTGGTACCATGTTTTGAGTCCTTAATATAAAATCTGCCAAATTTTCTCCAACTAAACTCAAGGCTTTCTAACTTTACTCTTTTATTGAGGGACTAAAATAAGAATTAAAATAAAATTTTATAAAAATGTAAATATGCAAACATAAGACTCTAAAAAATCATGCTAAAAATATATTAACTAAACACATACCATAAGACAATCAAGTTGATGCAACAAATAAAATCATAATTGCAAGAACTAAAATTACACATATGTCCTTCTGATTCATTAAGATACAAAATTAATTTTAAAATTTCCCAAAATAAGCCTAAGGTGAACAAGTTTCATTTTTTATTGACAACATTTCAATCTATAATTTATTACTTTAAGCCATTGTCTGAAGTATAAAAGTAACCTAAAAGCTACCATTTGATCCAAGGCATTTAACTTGATGATTGATTAATTGGTCAAACTTTGAAATCCATGACGTCAAAATTTTGACAGGGGATAAAGCATACTAAAATTTGATCGTTGCAGTGATAGTTAAGATTGTTAATGAAAAGCCAATTACTACTGGTTAAAGAATAAAAGCTTCAAAGTTGTGAGCGTTTAATCTCTAGTAGACAGGCAAGAATGGGATTGATGGAGCCCAGCACATCATTGACAACTTGTTTCGTAGGGTAGTTTAATCCTCTAACACTACAAGAAATCATAAATTAGCGTCAGAAATTTACAGAAAGAATGAAAATTGTAGCTAATAACCTACAGAATACAAAAGACCATCGGTAAATATGTCGTCAAAGTTTAGATATAGCGACGGACACAATTGTCGTCAGTAAAAGTGGAGGGAAGGAATTTTGTGCAAAATCTCCGATGACATATAGCGATGAAGTATCCATTCTCGTTAGTAACAATTGCGGGAATGCTTCCCGTAATTAAATAGCATCATACATTTTCGTACCGAAATTATTCTGACGGTGAATTTTGCTCAGTGTTGGTTATTTACTGACAAAATAATATCCATCGTTAAAATAATATCTAGTTTACCAACGGACATCGTGTTCTGTCACAAAATGAAGCGGCAAGACGTTAGGGGTAATTAACTAATGAATTTACAAATGACGAATTGTTAATAAATAAATCAACGTTGTTTTGTTTCAAGGGGGCTTTCTCAGGTTAAAGACAATAAATCAACCAAACGATGTCGTTTAATTTATCGTCTTTAACCCGATAAAGCCCCCTTCTATTTTCTTCTTCTTCTCTCCTCCGTCGCTATCGTCTGCTTTTAGGTGATTCTCCTTGCTTCCAATGTTATTTTCTACACGTTTTCTGGCCCATTGTGCGTCTTTTTTCAGTAAGCTCTCTATTGGGTGTATTTTCTCTCCAAAAAATGTAGCTTTTATATATCAACTATGGGTGTTTTTGGTGGCCAATTTTTACATGATTATTGTTGGTGTATGCATTTTTTTCTGTCATTATTGGTTGATTTGTTGTTTACATGTATTGTTGCTGGTAAATAATGGGAAAATGCATTTGTTTTATGATTAGTTAGAGATTATACATATTGCTTATGAGGAGTTCGATAAAATGTCCCTTATGATTGTTGTAATTGTTGTTAAAAAACATTGTTGTAACGTTTTGAAGAGAAGGGATTTGAGATTGAAGTGTGAATTTGAGATTGAGAAGAAGGTGTTGGACCCCGATTCCCGAGCCCAACTTTCGGAGTGATCATAGGTGAGCATATCATCCTATAGGGTTATTTCAAAGAAACCCTCATTAGCCAACATCTCACAAA
>JAOSBN010036817.1:0-15780 GCA_027563595.1 Erythroxylum suave
CAAGCTACGAGCCTGGCAATTGACCGACTATTCACGTCTGCTCATGCTGGATGGTGATATGTTGCTTCGAAGGCCGCTAGACTCGATTTTTGACGAACCCAATGCAGCCTTTTCACTTACGCTCCCGGCGACTCAAAGAGCCAGAAAGAACGACGAAGCAGCCTTGCCCGCTCGCTATGTGTTTGCCGGAGGTCCTGAAGTCAATGGAGCGATCCACCACTATCCACCGTCACGTGCAAACAACGACTTCATTCATCCTGACTCGGTCAACCTCGGCTTCGTCATGTTCTCACCCTCGATGGAGTTGTATGATCACTACATCTCCATTCTCAAGATACCGAACCGTTTCAACAGTGCCACTATGGAGCAGAGTCTTCTCAACTACGCTCACAGGACTGATGGACCAATGCCGTGGCAGGAACTTCCACCCACATACAATATTCGCGCCCCCATTGAGGAGGACATTGTAGGGAATGTAGCAAGTCTGCACGACAAATGGTGGAGAGCTCCTTCAGGCTATCCAGCGCTACACGACTGGTACCTGTCCATGAAAAAAGAGATGGAGTCCTTTTACAACACTCGAGATCAATCCATACTGGAAGAATCCAAGACATGAGCAGGCATCATGTATGATATTGTGCACGATTACGAATGAGTAATTTTAGATACCCTTTACCGCCTCCTCAGATTCACTACGACGACAGTCCGTCCGCCGAATTGGTGATACACCTCCACGAGTTCTCATCCGTGTAGTTGCCCGGGCCTACATATGCATTCCGAGCAGGGTACTTGCAATGCTGTCGACTATACACCGGCCCATTCGCAGCTAAGGTATAACCCCGAACGGAATCGGGTGCGGTTCCATTCTCGACCCAGTTCATTACGGCGAGGAGGACGTTATCCTGCGCCGTAGGCGATTGTCTACCAGTGTACGACTGCCCGATGTCAGTTGCACCAGGTCCACCACGGCAGTGGCCCATTCCTGAGATACGGAAATACCGGTAGAACGAATCGAGTTCTGTGGGTGGGAGAGACATAGTGTCGGCAACGTGGGCGTAGTATCGGGCCTGGTGTCCTGGTTAGACATATAATCTCAAGACGATAGAAATGATAGACGTACCGAATTCTCCGAACTGATAATCTGATCTTGCATACCATGATACGTCAAGATCTTGCTCCCGCGATCGCGAAACGCACTCAAATCACCGTTCCACGTGGAAATGCCAAACGGGTCCAGCTGTTTAGCGTACTCCGCGTCCTCGAGAGTCTGCGTACGCGGGTCCCACGCCGAGTTATTGTAGATGGCGTACCGGAACCAATCCGTCGTGTAGGGGAAGGGCTGGCCGGCGTAGAGGAACGCGTACGATCCCAACTCGGCACCGGGCTGCATGCGCGGGTACAGCAGCGTGCCGTTGAGGCCGTAATACGGGCTCAGAATGGCGGAGACCCGCTGAACCTGCTCGGCGTTGAGGCACGTGCTGGTGTTCGTTGTGTTCGTCGGGCACAGGAGCGATGAGAACGTCGGGTAGCACAGGTCTGGATCTTCGATGATGTTGTCGGCTGCGCCGTCGAGCGCGTCGCATTGCACCAGGATGTGTTGGTTGACTAGGGCCCAGTGCGCGCGCGTGACGAACGTGCTGGATGTGTTGTCGTAGCCTGCTAGTTGCGTCAAGTGGCCTGACCAGCTTGTTAGGTCGTTGAAGTCGAAGGCTGGCGCGCCGGCGACGATGCCGTCTGGTGGGGGTGTTAGTTTGTGTGGTCGTGGATGTGTGCAGGGTTGATGGGGTTGGAGTTGTCTGGGTGAGATGGGGTTGACTTACCGAAGTCGTCGGGGAAGCTCTGTGCCATCTTCCATCCTTGTCTTCCTCCCGTCGAGCAGCCCAGGTAGTAGCTGTGAGTGAAGTTTCTTCCGTAGAACTGTGTGGTGAGCTCCTTGCCCAGCACGACGCCTGTGTGAATGCTTCGGTAGGCAAAGTCTTCGACGACACCTGAGCTCTCGGCGAACGCTGTGCCTCCTGTGCCATTGTGGCCGTTGTTTGCGCCCACGGCGGCGAAGCCGAAGGAGTTTGCGTAGGCGATGTCCTCGTACTGGATGCAGCCGCCTATGCCGCCGTTGCCAGTAGATAGGAAGCGGCCGTTCCAAGCTGTATCGGTGGGGAGCCACGCTTCGAGTGTGATACGTGAACTGTTTGAGGTGGCCACTTGCATGGACAACCGACAGAATGAGCCACCGTAAATAAGTTGAGCTGGACGGCCGCAAGTGACATTCTGAAGTTTTAGTTAGAGCTTTGAAGATAGGTATCAAGCAGCATTTGTCTCACGTTGTCAGGAAATGTCAAGTTTGTACCGTTGGGGACAAATTCGGCTAGATTCAAGGTGACGTTCGGAAGATCTAGTGCTCTGCCAAAAGACGTACATTCCTCGCTGAAATTGCCTGATGTGCCTTGAGCGCTGCCGATGCCTGCTGTGGCCAGCAGCGCGAGCAGACTGAGTGCGGATCGCATCTTGAACACGGACTGATGTGTCTGTCGAACCGCCGTAGGTGCTCCTGCGATTTTCCAGATACCTAAGTCAGCTTATAGCCTGCTGGTATAGCTCTGAAGCTTCCATGGCACCGAGGTTGCTATACATCGGCATGTTTGCTTTACACGGCGGACCCGATGTGCACAGAAGTCACGTCATATCGGCTTTGAGAATCGGCAGACGTGATGCGTGGAGACTGTGCCAGCCAGATCACAGAAGCTGGCTACTGAGCACACTGCTATGGGCAGTCGAGGCCCCACTATGAGGCAAAGCGACAGGTTGGCGGCAGAGAAAAGTGCGCGTTCCGATGGCAGAGCTGTATGTTGTGCATACCCCAGAATCTTGTAACCTTGATTTGGGGAGACTGTGGGTGAGAATCAGGCACAGTGTTGGACTGACTCGGGCAGCCGGTGGAATGAGGTGACAGTCATGGAGCAAGTCGAGGTCGGTTGTGGAGCTGCCGAGAGCATCAAGGTTGAATCACGGTTAAACCCTGCATCGGCTCCGGCACCAGGCGAGATTTGTTGCTGTCTGGGTGCAACAGCTCACATCTTTCTATGTTCAGCTAAAGCTTAGGATTGACCAGACTGACAGCGGGGTAAGATGGCTGGTCTGCGATCTGCGCATGTTGCACGATCAACTTGCGTCTTCATTCTTGAATTCATCGTGGTGTCGAATCAGTATCTGATCGCGTAAAGACTGGATCAATGTCGATGGCTTGGTTGCCTTCCGTTAGAACATAACCGAGCACTTGTGTACCGAAGAGCAATGTTCTCACCCAGCGGTACGGCCGAGAGTATACTTTGTAGGCAAACTACCTCGATAGCTTCGTCTTTCAGCTCATCTGTCCCTAAGTCGAATCATCAACAACATGTTGTAATGGAGGTGAAATTCCATCATTCTATACTTGAGGTGATAAACCGATGCTCTCATCGCACTTTAAGTCTTGTCGCCTAAGCCCAATGGATCTGGTATGATAATTGCCACGACAGGTTCGGTGCCGGATTCTCCCTCCGAGCAATCGAAATTACAGTCCCGAGTGCGTGCCCAGGCACACTCGCGCTCTACTAGACCCGAGCCTGGATCTTCTGCAGAACTATCGCCATATATTGATTAAGGTCGTGCTCTTATACCGTGGTCGAGGACCGCTTGTAATATTGTCAATGCTAGGCGGACTTAGATACAGCTGCCCTGCTTCTTCGGCGCAGTAGTCTCGGTACCTCTACCGAAATCTAGGGGGCCGTTTGATGGGCTTCTATCTCTCGCAGCCGTAGATAAATTTCTTAGGCAGCACTACACCCACAAGTGACTGCAACGTCTTCAATGCTTTCCTTGTGTATTCTCACAAGTTCAGGAAGACCGTATCAAAGTTTTCGGAAATGATACGATCCTTTGCCGATCACAGGCTGTTCTTGACTTACCATTTCTCCGTGTGCTGATACTTGAGTCAACGTGATGAACAAAAGCTGTTTCGCTTCTATTGATTCTGTCTGAGAAATTGCTCGTGCCATGGCTCACGACTCATTGTCCATGGCTGATACCAGAATTAATCTCATCGGCAGGAAACTCATCACAGTCTGTGGTTTAGCGACAGCCTAGAACATGATCGACTCATGTCCAGTCGCCGGGCGAATCCACTCTTCAGCTCACAAAAGACGCAGATGCATCAACGATAGTCCCTACGTGACCCGAAGAGAAGGGTGTCCTGGAGATTGAGACTGTCCGATTCTGCCACACACGACTGCATTGCTGTGTTGACCTCGCACTACGCAATCAACGGTGTTTGAGGATATCAGCGGTGATTGATAGGTGCCGTCATGGGGAGTGGTTGGGCAGCTTGGGTAGCAGCACATCTGCCGGCCCTGGCTTATCAACCGCCTGGATGAGGTCCGCTTATCGACGGGCTAGCCCTATTTCTCTCTTACGTTATCGCCTTCCCCCGCACACTCTTGGTCGCGACCTACAACCACGAGGTTGAAGTCGGGATTGTCCTTTGTTTCAACTCTTGCCAATGACTTTCACGATATGCCACGAGGAGATGAGGGAGAAACAAGGGCCCGTAAACGCGTCTCGAATGCTTGTCAGCGATGTCGAAAGCACAAAATAAAGTGCTCGGGTACAGAGCCGTGTCACACGTGTGATCAGAAGGGCATTCGCTGCGAATTTGGTGCAGAGGACAGGAAAGTCGTCATATCAGAAAGGTAAGTCAAGCGCTGTGTCAATGCACTCGCGCTGACTTGTATACAAAGCATTCTTCACGATCTGAAGAGCAGACTGAGACAGCTCGAGCGGCAACAGTCACAGCCTGAATCCTCGGGACCACAGCCACCTGGTGAGCGAGATGCGGACAACGCCGTTTTACAGGCTCCTGCCCAAGGAACCAACGGCTCAACAGACCATTCCTTGAAGCCAGGCTCAGTAAATGTGTCTCAAGGAAACGGGAATGTGTCGCCAGTCCTCCAGGACCATTTCCATCACAATGAAGGATCAATTGATCCGGCGCTGTCACCTGGGAATACGACCGAATCAGACCGTCAAGAATTGGCAAATCCCCTAGTACCCGAGCAGCCTCATTTCATATTCGATAACTCAACGGGATTGTCGTATCTAGGCACAACCTCGACATGGTCATTCAGCCGTCAAGTGTTGCGCATGGCTCATTCCAGTCCGCATTCCAATCCGTCATCGGTGGGATCCAATAACATCGAAGGGGATGCTTACAAGCTTGATTTAGGCGGCCCATTGATCACTCAAGAAGATATTCTTGGACTTCCTTCCATGGAACTCTCACTCTACTATTTGCAGACAGTGAAATTTCGAACATTTCCGCTGTACCATCTTTTCGATGAATCCGAGTTCACCTATCATCTACATTGTTTCTACGACCGTCCGTTGGCATATGCCAAGGACTACAGCCTCTGGTTTATACATTTTCTGCTTCTGATGGGATTTGGCAAGGCTTTCGTAGCGCCAGTTCAATCCAAAACTGGTCCTACCGGGTCTGAGCTTTTCATGCGTGCGCTGCGGCTGCTACCGGATGTCAGCTATCTGTGCAACGATCGGGTGAGATCTACCGAGATATTTTGCTGTGTTGCGCTGTACTTTCAGTCCATCGACCATCGGACCGCTGCTGTGATATCGGTAAGCTCAAATTCTGACCTCCTGATAGTACAAGCTGACGGCTGGTCAAAGATAGGACAAGCAGTTCGAATGGGACAGTCACATGGTCTTCACACGAATTTACAGGTCGATGCCGTTGGCCCAGAATTCGTCTTGCGAGGTCGTCGCATCTGGTGGACTGTCTACTCCCTTGATCGAAAGTTGTCGTGTTCAATGGGTCTGCCAAGCACCTTGCGCGACGTGGACGTCACTGCACCACTTCCAAATTCCACAGACAAGGGGTTGAATGCGACAGGCTTGACCATACATGTCCAAATTTGCCAGCTTTTAGGCAAAGTTATCAATAGTAAGTGGTGCCGCTCATAGCCTCGGAGACATACTCACCACCTTCGTTAGCGGTGTATGGCAGAGATGGGGAATTGAAGAAGACATTTCTGACAACAGTCCAGACCGTACTCAGAGGTCTCGCTCCACTGGCCAATGAACTCAGAATTTTCTCAGAGCGTACATTTGGGGAAATTTCCCGCTTTGCCGCCAATCTTAATCTCGCATATCATCATGTAAGTCAACCTGATAGACATCTGACAAAGAATTCTTGCTGATTGTACCAGTGTATTCTAATCGCATCACGACCTTTCATATTCTACATTCTCAAGTATCGACTGGAGAATGCTGCCCGTCCATTCCCCCTTTCTTCCTCGGCTAAAGGTCTCGTACAAGTATGCATAGACTCTGCTATGCAAATTGTCACCACAATATCGGAGTTGAAAACACACGATCTACTAGGTAAGCATGGGACAGCACTCGTACGCTCGAACTCACTGTGAAATCAGACACATTCCTACCTTTCGATCTCGAAAGCCTGTTCTCTGCAGCATTCATTCTGGTCATGGCCTCTCACGTTCATCCCAAACTTCTCCCGAAAGACGACGACTGGCTCAACACAGTCATGGGGGTCCTCAACCACCTAGCCGTAACCGGAAACGTGCTTGCAGTTCAACGAAAGTCAGAAGTCGAGGAGCTGGTGTCAATGCTCGACGGTGTAGGACATGTACACCACAATCCTCAAACCAGACCGGAGGCACCACTCGCGGACCCGCCTTCTGTAGCAGCTTCGGTACCAGACAACACAAGCTTACCAAGTCTGGGCGATCCTTTCTTTGACGAGTGGATTGCGAATGAAGGTCTATCAGGGGCGCAAATCATGGATTTGGCGGACGCCATTCAGCCGGGAGGGTTTGATAATTTCATGCTTGGCCCTTTTGGGGAGATCAATATGGCATAAGCAGAGGTCGGAGTTGATGAGGACAGGGAATGTGGCGTACTCCAGGTGTTCGTAACAAATTGTCCATGGTTTAGCGATGCTTGGTGTGCCTTCATGTCTCAGGTCAGATTTCTGTTGTTCAATCATCACTGCCAGAATCAGGGAGACGGCGTTTGAGTAAGACTTTGGAGTCCAAGGTTACCTTATGATAATATGAGCAACTGGCGTAGAGCTACGAAACAGACAGGCCCTCTTTACCTGTCGAGAGCGCCGACATCCGATTACGCCAGATCCAGCAACACAGCCGGCTTCTCATCCATGCATGTTCCACCAATCTTCTCAAGTCTATGACACACTCACATACCGGCCCGCCCTCGTGCCGAACCCGACACGCAACCATGGGTCCTGCCACCCGATCAATACTGACAACATTACAACGACATGTCCAGACTTGACAAGCCAGGGTGTCGTTGAGGCACAATCAAAGATCAACGGAGGATGGATGGTCTCTTCAAAACGCGTATAGCCAGACATATACCCATCAGCAACACAACCACCACCGCCGTTCTCACATCCACACTCTCAAACCCAACACAGAGGCCGAAATGGACATGCCGAACAAGACCATCGCCTTCATAGGTCAGCCATCCTTCCAAACTCTAAGCCTGGATGCCAACTGATTTCTCTCTCGTCCAGGCCTAGGCGTTATGGGCTACCCGATGGCCGTGAATCTCCGGAACAAGATCGGACGGGACACGACGGTGTTGGTCTGCGACGTCAACCAGGGTAATTGTGAGCAATTCCTCACCGATACGGCTGACGCTGGGCCGTCAAGGGCCGTGGCGACGGCGAGAGATGCGATGGAAGAAGCGGTATGTGATCTGTGATGGAAGTCGTGTTCTGCGGCTTTCGCACAATGCAGCAGCACAGGCGACCATCCTTCGTTGACCCAGTACAGGACATTCTGATAGCCGTCTTGCCGTCCAGCGAAGCCGTAAGATCAGTTTATTTGGACCCAGAAACCGGCGCGTTCGCAGCAGCACTCACCTCCAAGACGCGCAAAGTGGCGATCGAATGCGGCACGGTCGCCTCAGCGACCATCACAGCTGTACACTCGGCGTCCAAAGACATACCTCACCTCACGTTCATCGACGCGCCCATCTCAGGGGGACCGATGGGATCCCAGGCGGGCACGCTGACGTTCATGGTGGGATGCGAGATGGAGGTATTCGCACCGCTCAAATCCCTACTGGTGCTCATGGGCAGGCCCGAGAGCATCTTTCACTGCGGGGCCGTCGGGGCCGGGACGGCGTTCAAGATAATCAACAACTACATCTCACTGATCAGCGTGCTCAGCGTGTCGGAGGCGTACACGATCGCGTCGCGCATGGGTTTGAATCTGGAGAAGTTGACTGAGCTGTTCAACACGGGCAGCGCGCAGTGTTGGGTCACGGCGAAGAATAACCCAGTCCCAGGGATACATCCAGACGCGCCTGCGAGTCATGGGTATGAAGGCGGGTTTCGGATTGAGTTGGCTCAGAAGGTATTGGAGTTGGGGAGGGAATTGGCGGCGATGGTTGGGGCGAGGACGGTGCTGGATAAGGCGGCTCTGGGGGTGTTTGAGGATGTTGCGGGTGATGAGAGGTATGCTGGGAAGGATGCTAGAGTTGTGTACAAGTATTTGATTGAGAACAGTCCGTAGGGTTAAAACCATGTCACGGATTTGGCTCTGACTAGCGTATATCACGCCAGTGTGACCTATGCCAATCGCTCGATTGGAACAAGAATGATACTGCACTCCGGTGTACCTCATTTGCTTCGGAGATTCAATGTCATGTAGAGTTCGGAAGGGTCGCAAGAACAGCCGGTATCTCGGCCCGATAAGTACGATATGCTGTTGCACGACTGACTGTACTTAAGAGCATCAGAATACCTCCAATCTGACTGCCATGAGACACTATCCATCACAGCAGAGATCCCCATCTCACGACAGTCAATCTCCGTCATGTCACAGAATCTCTCAGACCTCTTCGCCTCTGGTCTAGCCAACCGTCGTGCCGTGGTGGGCGACAAGTTTGTCAACAACGCTCTCACCAATGGCTCTTCAGAGTTCGCCTTCCCAGGTCAAGAGCTGGTCACGACATGGTGCTGGGGCTGGGCGTGGGGTCGCGAAGGTCTCGCCAGACGAGATCGGAGCCTCATGAACATCGGCATGTTGATGGCGTTGAACCGTCCGACAGAACTTGGAACGCACATCCGTGGGGCGAGGAACAACGGGTTGAGCGAGTTAGAAATCCGAGAGGCTATCCTGCATGCGACTGTGTACTGCGGTGTGCCGTCGGGAGTTGATGCCATGAAAGTTGCGGAGAGAGTGCTGAATGAGATGAAAGAGAGTGGGGAGGCGGAGAGAGAGCTGGCTGGGAAGGTGGAGCTGCCGCAGGAGAAGAAGTGAGTTTCTAAAGGACAGGCCAGTACAGTAATGGTGCTGGGACTGATAATGCGCAGCTTTCAGCTGTCGATGAGAGGCTGTTACGCGTGCGGCAATGCCAGAAGTCAGTTCCTGCGTGTTGCTTGACATACCTGTGGCTGTGGTGAATGACGTGCGTTTGATTACACAGCAGTGTTCAATATCAAGTAGAGGTTCTGGAACCAGATGCTTGCTTGATCGACTACCGCAAATGATGTACAGTATTTCGGACTCATTGCTGGATGGGATATCGCTTGATTCATAGATCTAAGACGAAACACCCGACGATCTGGAATCATCAATCTTGAATTCGAATTGATGAGAATCCCGTCTGATTCGAGGCCATCTGAAGCAACTCGTACACATGACTTCGAGTCTTTCCGTCTTCATTGGTGGAGTTGCTGATCGGTAGGTAAGCTGTTATTGGGTATTGAAGATAGACTTTATTCCCGTGGGATATCGCATCGCATGTCAGCAACATCGCTTTACCCAACGCATAGCAGGACGAACATTCACTGCACAATGATTCCTCTTCCTTCCATCCTGCCCCCTCCCGTTCCAATTCTCGCCCAGATCGGTCGAGAACCCCATCAGACACCGCCCTCCCATTCGTTGGGAGAAATGAATGTGTCAAATGTCAGTGCACTAACAGTGGCCCTCTCGGCAGCGGTATGATAATTCACGGGCGCGGAACGACTGACGTTTCTTCCCGCCAAGATCGGGGGCTGCGCATCTGTGATATGTCTGTGCGGTGACTTTTGTATGTAAATGTCCATGCAGGTATCCGTGCAGTTGCGCCGCGTTTGTGCTCAATCTCGGATGGTACTCATCTCCGACCGCAGGAAAATCGGATCTGAAGGTGATGGGCGTTTCGAGTCTGGATCTCTGGGCGGAATGCCGAAGAAGATGAAGTGAACTCGAATGAGTGCTGTTTCAGCGCGGCCGTGACTAGATAGAAATTCAACGCTATATAATAACTCCGTAATATTATACACTTGTGGCTGTCGAGACTGTCGCTTCAACGCCTGGCTGCCATGATACGACACGCGAGATGGTTGTCTCTGACAGAAAATCTCGGTCTTCTGATGACTACTCTCGCGAGCATGTCATCTGTCGACAACGTCTCAACACGGGGCCAAGAAGGTCTTCACTTGCCCTAAGTTTCTGATCCAAACGCGGGAAACGCAGGTGCTGAGCCATCGCAACTGTATTGCACAAGATAAGGCGATTTCTTGCTGTTGGACGTCAGAATGACCGTTCCATCGGGTGCGGTCAAAGAAGCTTGGAATATAATAGCTTGCTGAGCATTTCCAAACATAATGCGAATAGGGTAATAGTTGCCCGCAACCATGTTGTACCTGAACGTTGACGTGCCCGCACCGTAGGGGTTGACGATGTCCGCATTGCTTCGTGTCCAACCACTATACGCTTTTGAGCCAATCCAAAACAATGTGATATCGTCCGACTTGCTGATACTGAATGTGTACGTGCCGGAAGCTTGCGCGAAGACATAACCGACGTGGTTGATGGCAATATAGTCTGACTCAAACTTCTGCGTGCTGTTGTAGAAGCTGATAATGACTGGCTGTTCTGCAGGATAGTTGAAGCCTCCCAATGTGTAGGTGACATTCTGGTACATCGGTGATCTCTTCTTGAACAAGGTAGGATCGAACGTAGAGTATGTGCTGTCTTTGTTTGTATTATTTGCCCCGGCAGAATTGGTATTCCTGTAAATGCCCCATCGAATACCGCTGTTGTCGCAGGTCAGATCAGCCGTTGGACAGCTGATCATGGTCGGTGTGACCGTGGTTGTGACTGTGACAGTCGATTGTTGCGTTGTTGTGACTCTGTTACGAGATACAGTAAGGGTCGTAGTGATTGTCGTCGTTATTGTTGTATCATCATACACTGTTGTAAGAACTTCAGGAGTGGAAGTAGATGTCTCATATTGCTAGAGAAGAGTCAGTAGAGCACACGGACACAATCAGAGTCGTATACCTGTATGGTGCTAGTTGTGGTGTATGTTGTGGTGACACTAGATGAAATCGTTGTGCTCCAAGTCGATACAGGTCTACAGCTGCAAGCGTCCATGGGACTTGTGCTCGTCGACGATGGGAAGGCATTTGCCGACACCAGTCGGCAGAAACATGTAGCAAGAGTTCCTGATCCTCGTATGTCTGTAGTCACGGCTGTTGTCTGTGGCGCGCTAGTAAGGGTTTGCGACTCAGAAGCTTGACGTTTGGCTTTGTATGCAGAAACTATACAAGTTGTTACGGTCGTGGATGATATGGTACTAAAGGGTTAGTCCTACTTCAATATCATGTCGAACCCAGCCGCGTACCTTGTCACTGTAAACGTGGTCGCTGCAGCGCTTGACGTAGTTGTGGCTGCACCGACAGTAACTGTTGTGGAGACTTGATTGGCTGCTGCTACTGTAGTCGTTCTCGGAATGGTGGTAGTATCAGTCTGTGTATTGGCCGTGATCACGACACCTCCAGCATCTGTAGTAACAGTGGCAGAGATTGTCTCAGTTATCGTCTGAAGGGAAGTTGTGGTGATGTAGACATCGGAGGGACAATTACACGTCGATGCTTGACGTTTCTTGAAGACAGTCTTTCTTCTAGGCACAGCAAGGGCAACGTCAAGCAGTGCCAGAACACTAACCATTATAGCAATCCTCATCCTGGAAGCTTGTGTTCGGAAATCGATGCGAGAGACTTGCGGGCCACTAGATTTCAGGACGAAATCACCGAGACCAAGAGATTCTCCTGGGAACCACGGTCCGCATTATATAGGAAGGTCGAACGCGATGCAGTGGCCGCATATGTCCCTCGTCACTCCCAGTATTTCGCAAAGCTACCAGCTCAAGATGAAAACACTGGTAGCGAAGCCTTTGCAAACACTGACGTAGCTTGTGCCACAAAAGGTCCAGACGCACAAATACTGTACCCAAGCACGGTAACGAAACATAACATCCGCGCATATCCAGTGATCTAGAAGACCATGACGGATTGAAGTCTTGGCTATCAGAGGTCGCTTGCTGTAAGCGCAGGTGTATCAGGGTCGCAGACCACCTGGATTGTGGTCCAACGGGCCGAAGCAGGTGTGATCATGCTTTCTGAGTTCATCTTGAATAGGAGATGAACGGTGCCGAACGTAAGGCATTTCACCTGTACCCAGTCTGACCACAATGGATATGATGGCCACTCAGGATGCAATCGTTCCAGATTTTGGCTAGTTGTGGTGGCTTCACTAGTCTGGCGTTCTGACATGAGCACAGGCATGTTCTTCTGCACATATGTCCAGGTACAGGAACGTGCGTCGTGATTAAGGCTTTTGGAAAGGAGTAGGAGTGCACCGATATCCGAAAATGTCTCATCTGATATACAGCTGGCTCGGCACGTCACAGATTGACTGATGAAAGCCACTTGCGTCCTTGCATGTTTCATCTTAGTTTCCGTTGAAGCAGATGTATGATGTCGTACTGGCCATCGAATTTGTGTATACGTGAGTATGGGCATCGTCTCCGTGTCGTCCAATGCATACAAGATGTTTCCTTTCTGTTCTTAGGGTTCAGCTGGGTGCCCAGGAGCATTTCTATTGTACACAGGTATGGATCCTTGAGATTAGACTACAACATGGAACTCCACGTGCAAGGTCCATATCGTCAATGACTGGATCTCCACAACCTTCAAATTCGGATACTGGAAAGGAGAAGTCTTCAACCCTGATGACTAGGCGATCAGTGTCGGCAAATACTGAAAACAAGCACGTGCGCGAGACTTCTGTCAACTGCTCGCGTCTGGAGGTGAAAGAGTGACAACATAGCAATGATCACTGCTGCGCGGGCGGTCACTAGCGGCGAAGCCCGCGACCGAGACTGTCAATCCCGGAGGAAGCTCCAGAATCGCCCCTATTGGAGCGGTGTGCTCGGCAGGGGCATGTCTGTCCGTTCTGGTACCCGTCATCCACTGCACGGTGGCATGGGGCAAGAGACATTACCAGGATACGCACTGTGAAGTTGCAGAGTGCATGAAGACATGGCTGTTAGCTCTGGTGTGTCCTGCACCCGTCTCTTCTGATGAATCTCGAACCTTGATTACAAAGTCCCATCAGTGATCAGCACTCACATAGCTCTCACCTGAAGTTTAAGATACAAGCAGGCCTTGAAACGATGACTTCATATACGGACCTTGCTTCGGCTGGATACAGGGCACGGTCTCAAGCAGCTATATCTCTGCTTCATACACGCCAAACACAGAATGCTGGAATGGTCGGCAAGCACGTACACATTGAGTCTTGTGTGCATGCCACCGACTTGTCGCATCGACAATAGGCGCGTCGCGTCAAAGCTCCTGCTCTTGCCTGTTCTGCAGATAATCTGAAGGTGTACGTATAATCCTGCAGAGCGGCACTACAAGTGATCAATTGAAACAAGCGACACTTGTGATCAATACAGCAAGATTCACTCACTGCAGCTCATGGCGCAAGAATGTAAGAACCCAAACATACCGTTTCATGTGTAGAATGCACTGCCAAGTGTCCTCATTGTACGTAATTCTAGTCTTGTATCAGCACTAGAGCACCGAAGAATTGCGCTGCTGGGCTCAATTTGTTTTCTTTGCTCGAGCCCACTGGTACAGATCTAGCCAAGTGCAGGCTTCTGATCGGCAACTGTTTTGATGAGGTGGCACGATTTTGCGTCCACTAAAGAGTTGTTCTTTCGTGAGTGCCAGGTCACTATTGATTCCAGGAAGCTCGAGGAAGCCGATGCTTAAGGCGGCAGACTTCGTGTAGAGCATGTCATGGGTTCACGATGATTTGCGACAAATGTTTCCAGAGGCATGGAAAGTCTTTCAGTCATCTGTCTTTTTGCACGTTTTCGGCTCCCTCATCCGACATGCTAATTTTCCCCCCTGAGAAGACTTAGTGACAGATCTGCGGAAATTAGACCAGGTGTTAAGCTCCAGTTTTGGCAGATTACCCTGCGATCGGCTGTCCGGTTGAGGAAAAGACCTTCACGCACCCACTATGTACATCAGGAGAGATGCCTTGAGCTTGGTAAGCCGTTGTATGATGAATCGGTCCTCTCCAAATGACGAACTGTCAAAGGAAGCAGTTGTTTCAACTTGCTGCCAGTGCTGGGAACAGAAACAACATACATCGTCAATGACCGCCAGAGTGAAAGGATTTCTAGCTTACAGAACCCTCAAACCTACGGTTCATGGACGATGACAGTTTCTCTTCTTTTAGTGCAGATCTGTCTAAAGTGTCATCCCCAGATACTGGAACTTGAAATCCGAGTCAACAGAGAACGCTATCTGACAGCCGAAGTTGTTCTCGAAATTGCGCTCTGATGATCGTCACTCATGTTTGATCCTCACTGTCTTCGAAATCCTGACCGATTCTGTCCCTAATGACATGATCGACAACTCCTCCCAAGAGTCTGTCACGATCATTCTAGCGTGGAAGACATCTTGCTATTATTCACACTGGATTCTTCTTCACCGACTATGCATTGGTGAACTTCCAACATTTCCTTAACATCTACGGCGCTGTGTTGTTTGTGGCACTCGCCACGTCCATTCTTTTCTCGAAACCCAGTCACTCTTTTTGCTCGTCATGAGATTCTCTTCGCTATTGGCCGTTGGTCTTCTCAGCCCATTGACTTTCGCAAAACCAACACCTGGTATTAGCCATAGAGAAGTCGACCCTATTGGAAACATCGCCGCCATCATTCAAGGCGTCACGACTGCGGTCTCGCAAGGCGACCCGACTGGAGTGTTGACGGCATTACGGAATGTAGTGGCTCAAGCTGATGCGCCCACGACGCCGCAAGAAGCGCTGGCGACCTTGCAGAACATTTTCGAAGGGACAGGTACTCCACCTGCAACGCTCTATGAGTTCATTGCGACTCTTGAAGCTCTCAACCTCGTGGACAGCGTTGATGAGCTTATTGCTTTCGTCCAGGGAGTAGCTACTGGCCAGGATTCGACGAATAACAACAACCCATCAGCTCCAGACACTATCTACCCAAAGAAAAGTAGTTGCGACGCACCCTACAGCATTGACGAAGAGACTTTGCGTTCAGCTATCTACATACCACCTACTTTCACATACGGTCAAATCCCTCCAGTAATTCTTTTCCCAGGTACTGGTAATTACGGGTATGAGACTTTCAAGGGCAATTTCATCCCACTACTTCAAGGTTCTGGTTTTGCAGATCCTGTCTGGGTCAACGTTCCTGGACGTTTGCTTAACGATGCTCAGAAGAACGCTGAATTCGCTGCGTATGCAATCAATTACATCTCCTCGATTACTCATGGCGACATCACTTTGTTGGCGTGGAGCCAAGGTAACATTGATGCTCAATGGGCTTTCAAGTACTGGCCATCGACCACCCAAG
>JAOSBN010036926.1:0-15765 GCA_027563595.1 Erythroxylum suave
TATAAATTAAGAGTCAAAAAGTACATTAAAGATAGCAAAAGTGTAGCCAATTTATGTAATAAACTTGGGCTCAATCACCTTGTGATGAAGCGTCACATTCAACAGTAAAAGATTGGGAAAATTTTGGAAGCTTTAAAATAGGTATAGATGTGAGTAACTGTTTGAGTTTAGAGAAAGCTTTAGCAGCCACCTCATTGCATCTGAAAGAATCTTTCTTAGTCAACTCGATTAAAGGACAAGCTAGAATTCCATAACCTTGGACAAATCGATGGTAGTAACTAGTGAGTTCTAGGAATCCTTTCAACTGCTTGACATTTTGGGGTTATGGCCAGTCAGCAATTGCTTTGATCTTGTCTGGATCTACCTTGACTCCTTGATTAGAAATGACATGACCGAGAAATCCCATTCTTTGTTCAGCAAAGGAACACTTCTTTCTATTAGCGAAAAAGCAGTTTTCTTGGAGGAGAGTGAGGGTAATTCTTAAGTGTTCTTTGTGATGCTCTAGGTTAGTACTATACACCAAAATATCATCAAAGAAAACCAAGATAAATTGTCGAAGATGGGTCAAAATAAATTATTCATTACCGACTGGAATGTAGACGGAGCATTGATCAAGCCAAAGGGCATGACAAAAAACTCATAGTGACTAGAGTGTGTTCGAAATGTTGTTTTGTGAAAATCTTCAGGTTTCATCTGATTTCATCATCCGAATTTGGTGATATCAAGAGCGAAGGTCAATTTTGGAGAAGAAAGAGGTTCCATGTAACTCATCCAGCAACTTATCAATATTTGGAATGGGATATTTATATGCAATGGTGATCTTATTCAAACTCCTGTAGTCAACGCAAAATCTTCAACTCCCATATTTCTTTCTTATTAGTAAAACAGGGCTAGCAAACGGGCTGGAACTTGGGCGTATTAATCCTTCATCAAGTAATTCACTATCCAGACATTCAATCTCATTTTTTTTGGTAAAAAGGATATTTGTATGGTCGAATATTTGGTGATTTGGCCTCAGGTAGGATATTTATGGTGTGGGATTGGGTTCGGTTAGGTGGGACTTTTGTGGTGTTTGGTAAATAGTATGAAAATCATCAAGTAGGTTTTGGATGTCAGGAATGATGTTCTCTTGTTTTATTGGAGTTTCTGGCTGTCTAATAATTTGGCACAATATTCCTTTCTTCTAGTTGTGGATTGACTTTTACATAGATTTGAAGGTTACTCCCTCGGCTCTTGGCTTCACTTCTCTTTGCAATTTGTACTTCTTTCCCTTGTAATTAAATATCATGAACATCTTACTCCAATTGGCTTGAACAGTGTTAAGAGAGGCAAGCCATCTAATCCCCAATACCGCGTCAACTCCACCAATCCAAAAAGCATAAAAATCTTGAGTGATTTTGAGATCTAGAAGCTAGAGCTCAACTCCCTTGCATAGTGTGTTATAGCTGATTGTGTCCCCATTGCCTATCTGTACTCCAAAACAAGGGACTTGAATTAATGGAAGATGAAGGTCAGTGACTACCTTTTCTGATATAAAGTTGTGGGTTCATCCACTGTCAATCAAGATGAGGATGTCCCTCCCTTTAATTTTTCCCCATATTTTCTTTATAGTGCCTAATATTTTGCCTAAAATCGCATGTGTCGAAATTTCTACCATCTCAACCATCATGTCTTCTTCCTCTGCTTCCAAGGTTTCATCATAGAAATCGGTCTCTCCCACTTCAGCTTCCAAAGTTGATTGCTTGCATCGATGGCCAGGTCCGAATTTCTCATTACAACAAAACACAAGCCTTTATCCTTTCGGATTTGTTTTTCCCTTGTAAGTTGTCGTGGTACAAAGCTAGCCACTTTTTCACCCGTTGATGAGTTCTTGATAGAAGAAGGTAAGGTGTTTGTATTGTATGGAGAGTAAGAATTACCTAGAGTTGCCAAAGAGGACCTAGCCCCACCTGTTTAACTTCTGTGAATACCCTTTATTATTGCGAGTTTTACTTCATATTCCAGGGCTAGGCTCATGGCTCTTTATACATTCCTAGGTTTTTGAATACGCACATCGGATCAAAGTTCTTCTTTGAGATCATTTAGAAAAACTCCCAATATATAGTGCTCTAGCCAATTAGATACTCGTGCTGATCTCCTAGCAAACTCTTGACAGTATTCTTGAATAGTTCCCATTTGTAGGATTGCACAAAGGTGCTTATCAGGATTGACAAACTCGGTTGGACCAAAATGTTCATATAGTATTTTGACTAACTCTTCCCAATCATATATGATCCTGTCACTGTTGATCCATGAAAACACCTCCAAGGCTTCCCCTTCCAAATACATCAAAGCTACATCAACTTTATGATCTTTCGGGGTTTGGTAATGTCTAAAATATTTTTCTGCTTTCAAAATCCATCCCCGTGGATCTCCATTCTCAAATCTAGGAAAATCCATCTTTGCAAGGATTCTTCGGGGGTGATGATTTTCCCATTTAGCATATACTTCCTCCTCTTTCGTAATAACATTGTTTTTCTTTGGAGGTTGACTGGATTCTCAACTAAAGTTTTGTCGACTGTTTTGAAACTTTTGTTGTGCTACCTCTTCGATTCAATTATCCAACCTCTGCAATTGTGCTGTTAATGAAGCCACTTGTTGCGGAAGAGCATTGAGTTATTGAAGTACTATTTCAGGAGATTGATTAGTTTTTGTTGAAGTTATGTTTGGATTGGTTGGTGATGGAGGTGGTTGTGGCACAGAAGAAGAGTTAGGAGTACCTACGTCCATTGCAGGATTGTAGGACTCTGATACCACATTGGTAGAACCAGAAGGAAATAAAGACTACGCTTTGGAAAGGAAAAGTACGATTGTTTATTGAATGCAAATAAACTGATATAGAGAGCACGGGAGAATCTCACGGACACCCACACCAGTAAACTCGAATATTCTTAAAGATAGAAAGATTACACACACCTAACGTCAATTACTATGGACCTATTTATAGACTTGACTCCTAGAGACCTAATTGTAGAAAACAAGAAGTAACCCACTTCTAATAAAAATAGGAAACCTAATTGTAGATAACAATGAGTAACCTACTTCTACTCAAAATCAGAAACTAAATACTCTTCATATTTTTCCTCTAATAACTGCAAACTCATTACATTATCTGCTCTTGACTTGGTTTTCTTGCGAAAGTATGTCTTTAGTGATCTATCATAATCGTCATTATAGATAGAGCTATATGGATCAAAACGGGAACTGTTACTTGAAAGTTGCACACAACTTAGGATATTTTTTTTCATTTTATTACACGATCAAAGGTAAAGCAATCAACATATACAATGGAACTAAGCATGTCAATGGGCTGGGCCCCAGTCATGGTGGCCCGCGGCCCTGCCCGTGACTTGCTCGGTCTTACCCTCTAGCTGATTTTTTAAAGTTAAAAAATTCAAAACGAAGTCTTTTTGGCAGGCCATGGCTCGGCCAATACGGGCCATAATTGTCGTGCCTAAATGGAACATCCTAATTAATCTAAATGATTCATTTAACATGAGCACTGGTGCCCGAAACCTATTATTTGGGACCATCGTAACATGATATGCTACAACTCATTCTTTTACAAAGGCATTACACCAACACACCAGACAAACAAAGTTGTGGTACTGCCCTACTAGCAAATCCACTCCCTATTCACTGGATGCATATCATCTAAAGCTCCACCAGTCACCAGACAATAACAACCACTTATTAATTCCTCTACGACTGCTTTTCTCTTAAATAACCAATAAGGGTGTAAAGATGGTTGGCTCATGGAACAGGGGATTTGCTTGCGTGGGTGACTAAGCATCCAAAAATTAAGGTTGCATTGCCTATCGGGATGTTTATCAATTCTCTTTTCTTGCATGCTCTGGAATGAGACGTTGACACAATTCAACAGATGCGCCAGACAACTCTACAGATTACTTGCATCAATAATGCTAAGAGAAACAATCTTCAGTGAAATGGTTTAAAATAAAAGGCATAAAGGTTTCACCTTGAGCAGTAAAATAGAAAAGAGGAGGTAGAGCTCGCCCATTAGGTAAGCATGCACTTGGGTCTTTCAAATCATTGAAGAAGGGATGAGCACATGCTTCCAACTGAAACCAAGAAACTATTTTTTAGTGGTTCCTCAATAAAAGGAGAATAGTAAATGTTTATGCAAAGCTTAATTATTTGTTCGTGAATCAACAATAATTCTTAGAACAGTGCAACTTAAATTTGGAGAATACTAGAGGAGTCTTGACACAAGATATACTTCTTCAGCAAGCATACATTTGTGAAATACATGGGGGTTCTAACAAAAATTAGCTATCCTGTAGAGAAATTAATGAACAAGTATCTAAAAGACGAAGACATTCTAATATAGTTATGGATCTTGTGCCAGGGGTGGGCTTTAATCTGGGGGAACTTGAATTCAGTGTAATTTGGATTTATGCACTTAATCTCTTCTCGGGTAAGAGTACCCATAACCTGAATTAAGATATCAAAATGAGACAAAAGTGCTGAGAAGTTGCATAAATGTCAAATTAAAAGAACAGTGGCTGTGAAAAAAAGGAAAAAGATTCACATATCCTAGACCAAGGACAATCAAGGGGTTTTGATGTCTGACCCTAGATGCATACAAGAAAAGGCAAGAGCATACTTTATGCAAATTTTTTCAGCACATATGGTCCGAGAGGGCCCGCTTCTGATTGCCGACCATTTCCCCACCTTGACTGCTGAAACCATGAATGTACTTCAGTCACTAATCCAGGTTGAAGAAATCCAAGTAGCAATTTTTGCCATGCACCCAAACAAGGCACCTAGGGTAGATAGGTTCCATACATTATTCTTCCAAAAGCAATGGAATGTGGTTAGACCTGCACTAGTGGAATATATTTAGCAGGTCTTCTAATTGGAGAGATGGGAGCTATCATTGAATAAGACAATTCTTATACAGATTCCCAAAGTCCCTTCTCTAGATAAGTTCTCGCATTTCCGACCTATTAGTTTATGTTTAGTAGTTTATAAAGTTATCACTAAATTTTGTTAAAACGACTAATGCCTCACTTGGATAACCTGATGTCTTGTAATCAATGCAGTTTTGTCCTGGGATGCCTTATCATCGACAGTATTATCATCGCACAAGAAGTCATTCATTTGATGAATCGGAAGAAAGGGAAGAAGGGTTACTTAGCCATAAAAGTTGACCTGGAAAAGGCGTATGACAGGTTATACTGGGATTTCTTGCATGAGACTCTCCAAGATATTGGACTTTTGGACCAGATGATCATGCTTATCATACATTGTGTATTTACTGTCTTAATGCAACTATGTTGGAATGGAGAGTTATTAGATTCTTTTGGACTGAGTCGAGGCATTCGTCAAGGGGACCCATTGTCCCCGTATCTATTTGTTTTATGTATGGAGTGGTTGGGTCACATGATCCACGATGCAGTAACCAGGGGCGAGTGGAAGCCAATCATGCTAAGTCAAGGAGGTCCCCCCAGTCTCCCATCTATTCTTTGCGGATGATTTGATATTGTTTGCAGAGGCATCCAAGGATTAAGTGTCTACTATCTCATCAGTTCTGCACAACTTCTGTCAAGTTGTAGGACAAAGAGTCAGTCGTGACAAAACACGGGTTTTCTACTCCAAGAATGTCTCACGAGAGTGTATTCACTCCCTTAGTCACTGGATCAGATTCCAACCCACATCATCGCTTGGAAAATATATGGGAATCCCTTTATCATATGAAAGATCCCAGCGGCGTACATACCAATACATTCTAGATAAAGTGTAGCAGACGCTAGCTGGGTGGAGTGCTCAGATGTTGTCTTTAGTGAGAAGGGTTACGCTCACACATTCGATGGTAGCGGCTCTCCCTATTTACACCATGCAAACGGTCAGGCTTCCATGACATTTGTCTAATGAATTGGAGAAACTTACACGGGATTTTATTTGGGGAGCCAATCCGAGACAAAAGAAGATTCACTTGGTAGACTGGAACTCCGTTTGTTGCCCTAAAGCCGTTGGAGGGCTAGGGCTTTGTCGTTTCCTGTCGGTAAATGATGGCATACTCACTAAACTTGGGTGGAGTTTATTGATGAAACCGTCCACATATTGGGTCTGAATTTCAGGGCTAAATACTAATTCCATGATACCACCATTCCAATGGAACTACAACACCAGGGAGATTCAGCTGTTTGGAGGGGTACATTGGCCATTTGGAAGTATGTTCGCGCAAGGGCTAGCTGGCAGGTACGAAAGGGTTTGCGTGTTCAGTTTTGGTTAAATGAATAGGTAAAAGGTTGAGGCCCATTAATTCAATACATTGCAGAGCAACTATCGGATGATATTTTGCATGACAAAGTCCTAGATTATGTGGCCGCCACAGGAGGATGGGCCTGGCATAAATTCCACAATTTTTTTCCAACATCACTTTGCATGGTTATAGCAGGGATGCGGCCTCCATATCCTACGCAAGAAGAGGATAGCTTGTGATAGGGCCCGGGTCATAATGATATTTTCTCCACCTCATCTACGTACACTCTAATTGAGAACGAAGGATGGAATACACATGCTAGACTGTGGAATGTGATTTGGAAGTGGCCGGGACCACCGAGAATCAAAACCTTCTTTTGGTTGGCAGGGAAAAGGAAATTATTGACAAATCAATAGCGTGTTGTTCGATATATGTTGACTGATAACAGGTGTGTTTTTTATGGCAATCTTGAGACCGTTTTACATTGCCTGCGAGATTGCCCCAAAGTGCGTTAATTCTGGTCTCAATTTCGACTTGAGGTAATCTCTTCTAATTTTTTAACTCAAGATGTGGAGCGTTGGATGCTAAGTAATCTTCAGGATAACTGTCACGAGTGGAACTTGGATTGGTTTACTATTTATGGCATCTCGTGTTGGTTTATGTGGCATTGGCAAAATTGATCCATTTTTTAGAGCAATTTCTAATGGCCAGCCCCATGGATGGCTATGGGGATTGTGATTGATTATGTGGAGTAGATTGCGAGATCCAAGAGTATAATAAATAGGTTAACCTACGACCAAGATCTACACCCGATATGTAAGTTGGGTAAAACCAACAGGGAGGTGGATTATGATGAACTCAAATGGTGCTCTCAAGCCCTCAAATCGATATGCATATGCAGGGGGCTAATCTGTGACTGCCAAGGGAACTGGTTGGGAGGTTTTGTGGGAGGTTTTGTACACAACATTGGATTGGGTTCATCCTTAGAAGCCGAATTATGGGGAGTGCACACTGTATTATCTTTGGCTTGGAGCATGGGTCATCGTAAAGTGGACGTGGAAGTAGACTCCCCAGAAGTTATCAACATCCTATCTCCTTCGTTGACATTGGTTCACCATAACAGCCCCTTATTAATGGAGGTTCAAGCCTTATGAGACAGACAATGGGACATTAAACTAAAGCACATCCTCAGAGACGGCAACTCTAGCGCAGACAAACTAGCGGCCTTAGCAGAATCGTTCGGCAGGGGAGTTACTATACTCACTTCCCCACCTTTAAAGATCATAGACTTCCTCCGTATGGACAACGAAGGGGTTATACGCATCGGAGTGTAATTTCTTAGATAGATTTTGTGTTTGTTTTCTTTTCCTTTGCAAACCAAAAAAGAAGAACTAAAACTAAATATGAAGCATTTTAAATTGCGTAAATTGAAAATTTAAAGTTCATCAACAAGTTGATTTTATAAGAATTTTTATTGTTGCAGTAGTCTAAAATCCATATTAAGAAGGGCAGCAAGAAGCTTCAAAAGCACACCATCAATTGTATGAAGAAGTAGTTGCAGAAACTCACTTAACAATCAATAGTGATGACTCCACCGGTACAAACCTTCAATCACCATATCTATGTACTCTGAAACATTAATCTTTGGTTTTTATCAGTAGAGAAGAACCTGTTCTCTCTCTCCTTCAAAATCCCAGAAACTAGTGTCCTATGGAAGGCATGTTTTTATCGGCAAAGAAGAACCTTTTCTCTTTCTCATCCAAAATCCCATAAACTAATGTCCTGTGGAAGGAGTTAGCTCAAGATCATATGCTTAAAGGTCATAAATGTAGGGTTAGCCATGGTTGCATGCACCAGATGCATGCGAATGCAGCGGAAGTGTTGGAGTCAAGATTTCAACACCCCGAAAACCATAAGATCACACATGCATGCATGAATATGTAAAGAACATGAAATATAAAGACTTTTACCTTTGTGTTTCTCCTCCTTTCTTGTTTCTTCTCCTTTGTTTGGGTTGTTGCAAACACAAGATCCTTCCTTGATCACCTAAGAATACGTAAAGAAGATAAAGAAATAATGTATAAGGGTGATTTTGAGCACCAAACTAGATGAGTTCTAGTAGATGTTCAATATGCTGAAAAATAGATCAAGAATCTTGTTGTATGCACTTTGATTCATACAACAATTGCATGAATTGCAAGAACAAGGTTCGTAATACCTCTCTCTTACCTAGAACTCTTCTAGAGCCCTTATGCACTCACTCAAGTGTCTAAGAAGTGAAAAACCTTCGTGTATGTACTGATTTGTGCCCTATGTCACGGTGGCCCTTTTAAAAAATGGGCTCGCCTTTTGCCACGTGGCCACGATCGTGGCATACTTAAATTTGGTCATACGCACTTTGTTTTTCATCCAATATTTTATGCGTGTGACCATTAGGTTCCCAATTATTTTAGACGTTTGAATTAACTCTTAATTTAATCAAATCATAAAGGGTTCCATGATGCCAATTTGCCAGAATATAAGTGGATTAACACACGAACTCTTCGATAGTTATTTATCCAACTTATAAACCTTTCCACAGATAATTACTATGCAATTCATTCTTTCACCATACTATACCCCACTTGGCTCGGAGTATGGGCTATATGTCAATTCTCACTAGACTGACTACGTCACATCAAGTTCAAGTGATGTTAGTCCTTGTCCTGGAATCTCATTACTCAATGTGTCATTGAAGACTCTCTTCATAACTGCTCTAGCCAGAGACTCCCGAATAATGACCTGATAAGAGGTCATAGGTATCATCTCCTTTATTAGGAGTGGTGAATCCTTTATTAGCTACCCAATTAACTTTAAATACTAATGACTGTACCCAATTACCACCCTAAGAGCGACCTCGTCTTAAGATAACAAGGAATCACGTCAAAACACAGGATTAGTATCCAAGATATCCTTCAGTACCTCAAGTTTTAGAATATTTGCACCATTTTTATGATAAGAATAATCATTGACATTTGATAGATCATCCATATGATAATCTCATAGTGGGTCATCCAATGTGCTTACTACCCTTAGTAAGCATCCACATGTTAACTCTAAACATCTCATGTTTACAGTTTATGAGATCCACTGCTTGATCAAATCAAGGAGTATAACATGTGCTAATGTATCTAGATTAATAATGTCCTATCTTATTAATCCTACAATTAGGGATTATTTAGATACTAACATAATTTCATATGATAGGAATCTCATTATCAGGATCTCATCATAATTTCCTTCACGCTATGTTTTGTATCATGGACTTCATTAATTCGATTTAAGATCAACATCAATTCATATATAAATAAATATCAAATTGATGAAAAATGCCTTTCACTTTATTAATCAAAACAAAGTTTGTACAAAAGTGCTAAAGGTGATTGCCTTTGGAGCACTACTCTAACAATCTCCTACTTGCACTAAAGTCAATCATCTTTGTATCTAATACCATAGGCAAGTACACAAGAATCAAATTTTGCTTGAGGAAGTGGCTTAGTCAAAGGATTAGCAATGTTTTGATCTGTGGGTGCCCTATCTATCTTCACATCACCTCTATCAATTATCTACGTAATCAGTGATATCTTTTGAGTACGTGCTTGGACCTCTAATGAGACCTTGGTGCCTTGGCTTAAGCAATAGTCCCATTGTTGTCACAGTACAACAATATTGGGTCTACTATGCTAGGAAACACTATAAGTTTCATAACGAACTTCTTAATCCAAACAGCTTCTTTTGCTGCTTCTGCAGCTACAATGTACTCTGACTCGGTCGTTGAATCTGCAGTCGTCTCTTGATTGGAACTCTTCCAATTGATTGCTCCAACCTTCAGTGTGAAAACATAACCTGCCCGTAATTTAGAGTCATTCTGGTCAGATTGAAAACTGGCATTCGTATGCCTACTCATTACTAGATCTCCATTTCCATATATTAAGAATACATCCTTAGTCATTCTCAAGTACTTTAGGATATTCTTGATAGTTACCTAGTGACCCTCACCAGGATCTGATTGATATTTGCTCGTAACACTTAGAGCATATGATATATTGGGTCTTGTAAATAACATAGCATATATGACTGATCCTACTGTCGAAGCATAAGGGATCACACTCATGCGAGTCTTCTCATCTTGCGTCTTGGGACATATAGATTTTAAGAGTTTTATCCCATAAGTCATGTGAAGAAATCCACTTTTAGACTACTCCATACTAAACCTATTTAGCTCTTTGTCTATGTATGTTGACTGTGAAAGACCTAGCAACTTCTTGGATCTATCTCTATAGATCTTTATTCCCAATATATAAGTTGCTTCTCAAGGTCTTTCATGGAAAAATTCTGGGACAACCAAACTTTGACTTATTGCAAACTTGAGACATCATTTCCTATTAATAATATGTCGTCCATATATAACACAAGGAATATGATATCACTCTCACTAACCTTCTTGTACACACAAGGTTCATCAGGATTTTGTGAGAAATCAAATTCTTTGATTATCTCATCAAATCGGATGTTCCAACTCCTAGATGCTTGCTTCAATCCATAAATAGATTTCTGAAGCTTGCATACCCTTTTGCCATCTTTAGATACGAAGCCCATAGGTTTTATCATATATACATCCTCAACCAGGTTTCTATTTAGGAAAGTCGTCTTCACATCTATTTGTCATATTTCACAATCATAATGAGCAATAATGGCTAAGAGTATTCTAAGGGATTTAAGCATGGCTACGTTAAATGTCTCGTCATAGTCAATTCCTTGTCTTTGACTATAACCTTTAGCGACTAACCTCGCTTTATAGGTAATCATATTACCTTCTATGTCGATTTTCTTCTTAAAAATCCACTTACACCCTATGGCCTTTAACCCTTCGTGTGAATCAACCAAAGTCCATACTTGGTTTTCATACATGGAATCCATTCCGGACTTCATAGCTTGAAGCCATTTTTCATATTCCGAACTCTTCAGAGCCTCTTCATAGGTTGTAAGCTCATCATCCTCTATGAGCAATAGATCATTTTGTTCACTTACGAGAAATCCCTATCTCCTTTAAACATTGTGTATCCTACTTGACCTACTAACATTTTGTGTGTTGGAAGGTTCAACTATTGTCTCATCTCCATAAACAATAATTTTAGGTTTAGGCAGTTGATCTGCGTCTGTTTGAGCATCATAAACTTCATCAAGTTCAACTTTGCTCCCACTGCCTTCTCTTAGAAGAAACTCTTTCTCTAAAAAGATAGCATGCTTTGAGACAAAAACCTTTTGCTCTAAAGCATTATATAATTGATATCTAATCGTTTCCTTAGGATATCCTTTAAACAGACATTTATCAAATTTCACTTCAAGCTTGTCTGATTGAATCTACTTGACATAAGCGGGACAAACCCAGACTTTCATATGAGAAAGGTAGGGCCTTTTATTAGTCCATATCTCATATGGAGTAACTTTAACTGTCTTAGAAAGGATTCTGTTTGTCATATAAATAACAATCTTGAGTGCATAACCCCAAAAAGATTTCAATAGATCTATTAAGCCCATCATTGACCTTACTATGTCCAACAAGGTTCGGTTTCTCCTTTTAGCTACACCATTATGTTGTACTGTGTAAAGTGGAGTTCACTGGGATACTATCCCATTATCTCTGAGATAAGTTAGAAATTTCTCGTTTAAGTATTCTCCACTTCGATCTGATCGAAGTGTCTTAATACTTCTACCGAGTTGTTTCTCTACTTCATGTCTAAATTGTTTGAACATTTCAAATGCTTCAGACTTGTATCTCATTAGATACACATACCCATATCGTGAATAATCATCGATAAAAGTAATGAAGTACACAAAACCATCTTTGGCATGAATGGACATCGGACCACATATATCATAATGTATTAAGTAGTGTTTTGAAAACTGAACTGAATCGGCCAGTCGGACCAGAGAATCGGTGACCCAGAGCATGAAACGGTCTAGTTTAGCCCTTATTTTTTATGAGTGACTGACTCGTTCATTTTGCAGTTGGACCGGTAAAAACTGCTGAACCGGTGAAAGAAAGGATCGGCCGGTTAATTTAAAATGAAGAGTTTTCATTTAAAAATCAAAAGATTCAAAACTCCGAGAATGAAGAAGACAGAACATCGCATTCTCTCAACTGTCTTAGGTCTCATCTCAGCCACTGCCACTGTTCACTTCTCTCTTCATCGGCTATAATCCTTAGTAGGTCTCTTTTTAATTTTTACCTTTCTCTCACTTCTCTCTCTCTATCTCTCTTAATAAGTTTGTGTTTCATTTTTCCTATGCTTCTCATGGGAATTTGCAGATTCATTCTTTCGGACTTCTATGGCTTTTTATTTTTATTTTCATTCTTCTCTGAGTGGAAGTCTTGGGTATGTTTCTGGTTCTAGATATCAACTTTTGCGTTGCGTCTATTTGAAGTTCCACTTAAGGCATGTGATTAGGGAGAAAAAAACATAAAGCATTGGGAAGAAAAAAAGCAAAGTTGGAATGACAAATGACTAAGAATCCCGTTTTCTTTATCCTTCTCTTCAATAAACAAATGATTGGCTAGGCACACTTTCAACTTTTGTATCTGTTACTTTCTAGTTTTCACTTTTGCGTCAAACATAAAATTCAAGTTTTTTTATATTTTTAATAACAAGATTTTTTTTATGTTGTATTGTACTTTATATTAGCAACACCTTTTTAAGTTAAACCATTGCAAACTATGTTGGATTTAAAGAATTAATTAATAACCTTTAGTATATTTTTAATCAAAAGAAAAATTTAGAGCATGTTTTGTTTTATTTTTATTTTTAGTTTTCTGTTTAAAATTTTTTATTTGAGTTTCTGTTTTCAAAAATTATGAAAACTATAAAAATTGGTTTTTTTTCATAATATGATTTACTATTAACTAAATATATATTATTAAATTATTTAATATATATTGATAAGAATTATGAATAATTTAATTTAATATTATGTGTTTAATTAACTAAAATTAATTATTAATATGAATTATGAACTATGGTACTCTCTAAAGTTCTATGTAAATTTAGCAAATTTTATTGCTTTATACCTTTATCTAATAACTTTTTTTTTCAAAGAATGGTCCTAGTTTTGGTCATTCTTTGTTTAATTGTAATTAATGAATTTGTTTAATTCTAATTATGGACAAGTTTTTTTAAAATCGCATATTTTTTTCTTTTTTGGTATCTTCTAGTTATGTCTTAATTAGATTATTAGATGTAATAATTTACTTGCTATAATTTGGATCACCTAATAGCTTGTTGTGAATAATTTAGCTCTATAAAAGCAAGTTTGGTACATAATCTATTATCTAGTTAGTGGTCTTGCTAAAAAATTTGTGATTAGAGAGATTTAATGCTATATATGAATATGACATTATAAAATTTTGTGTAATTTTTACAGGAAGTTCAAATTTTAGAAACATAGATATTCTTAATGAGATTAGTGCTCCAAATGATTCGAGTACTCTTAATCCCAACACACAATCATTCGGACAGCAATCTACAGCAAACTCTGTTAATCCACGTCGTCTGAAAACCGATCCTGCATGGGAGCATTTTGCTTTGCATCAAGAGGGAGCTACTAATATATTTACTTGTCTACGTTGCTCATTGGCTTTTAGAGGAGGTGGCATAAATAGGATGAAACAACATCTTGCTCGTGTACCTGGTCAAATAAGTTCTTGTAAAAAGGTTAGTCATGACGTCCGTCAAAAAATGTTGGAGTCAATAAGGCAAGTGCAACAAAAGAAGCGAAATGAGGATTTGAATGAAGCATATGGTGATCAACCTTAATCTTAAGAGGAAATTCAAGAACTATAACAAACGTGTTCAACTAAGAGACAAGCACTTAGTAAACGCAAAGAGAAAACGAAAGTTGTTGATATGGAAATATATTCATATTTTTCTCCAACGACAACTCCAGGATCTCAACCAAGTTTGAGAAGTGTGTTATCTAGTAAGGAAGCAATTCACAAGGCACATATTGCAATTGCTAAATGGATTTTTGATGCTTGTATTCCTTTCAATGCAATTCAGTCTCTTTACTTTCAAGAAGCTTTGGATGCAATTGCTATTATTGGGCCTATGATTAAAGGTACATCATATTATGATTTGATGGTTAATTTGTTAGGAGATTGCAAGAGAGAATGTCAACTACTTGTTGATAAAAATCGACAAATTTGTGCTAAAATAGGTTGTACAATCATAGCAGATGGGTGGAGTGATCAAAGACAAAAAACTTTGATAAACGTTCTAGTTTATTGTCCAACAGGTATAGTATTATGAATTTAGCTTGTTATTATACAAGTTAAGCTTTTTAACTTTATTTATTTTTTTATAGGTATAACATTTGTGAAATCTATTGATGCTTCAGATATAGTGAAAGATGCGAGATCATTATTTAATTTATTTTTTGAAGTTATTGAGTGGGTTGAAGTAGATAATGTTGTTCACATAGTGACAGATAATGCAACAAATTATGTAGCAGCCGGGAAATTAGTACATGAAAGCTACGAGTATATTTTTTGGTCACCTTATGCTGCACATTGTTTAAATCTCCTTCTAAAGGATATTGGTAATATGCCTCATGTTGTAGAACTTGTTTCAAAGGCTTCAAAAGTAACTTCTTTTGTGTACATTCATATAATCTTCTTATCTTGGTCAAGAAAAAGGGAAGGTTGGAGAGAGATAGTGCGTCCAGGGGTAACTCGGTTTGCCACTACTTTCATTACTTTGAAAAGTGTTTATGATCATAAACATGATTTACAAGCGTTGGTTATTGATAAGCACTTTACTAGTCATAGATTGGCAAAGACTGCAACAGGAAAATCTGTTAGTTCTATTTTGTTAGATAGCAAGTTTTGGAATGATTGCTTGATCATGGTGAAAGCTGTGGCTCCTATCATTCGATTGTTGAGAATTGTAGATGTGGATGAAAAACCTTCCTTGGGTTATGTTTATGACGACATACTTAGGATAAAAAATGCAGTGAAGGAGATCTTCAAACATAAGCCATAATTATATAAGCCTTACACTAATATCATCAAGGCTTGATGGGATAAACAATTAAAGCTTAATCTTCATGTTGTAGCGTATTTTTTGAATCCAACTTTCTTTTATACTGAAGGCTATCGTGAGAAGAATAGGATTGTATATGCTCATCTTGATATGCTTGATATAAAAAGTTTTTGTGCTGACTTGTCAAAAGGCATTCAAGAGATTCAGGTTTATCGTGAACACCAAGGTATTTTCAATCGAGAAAGCGCTCTTGAGGTGTTAAAGTTAAACACCTTACGCCCTGGTAAGTATTATATTGCTACTAATATAATACTTTTTAATTTTTAATTATATTCTTTAATATTTTTAATGTTTATTATCTATGAGTATTTTGTTGTTTGATAATTACAAATTTTTTGTAGATGAATGGTGGCGATTGTA
>JAOSBN010036936.1:0-15764 GCA_027563595.1 Erythroxylum suave
ACTTGGGAACTATTCGATGATATAGTGGAATTATTTCCAGATTTTCACCTTGAGGACAAGGTGCTACTTATGGGGGGGAGTAATGTTAGGCCTCCAATTAGGCACGTATATTCTAGAAGAGCAAAGCAAGGGGTAGCCGAGTAAAAGACTATTCTATTCTGTTAGGCAGGTGCATGAGATAGGAGGGAAGGGGTGAGTTAGTTAGAGTAATGACGTAAGCAGCAGAGGGGAATAAAGAATGTAATGATGGGTAAGGAAAAGGAAAATTTTGTCTGGAGTGAGTCTGGTGAGCCTAAGGCTAGGAGAGAGCAGTCCTCTCGAATTGTCTGCTATTGTTAGTAACTTTACAAGTTTCTATAGTAAATCATCAATAATATTAACTCTCAAATTTGAGAGTTCTATCACTATCACAGAAGGCCAACAATCAGTTACCAGAAAAAGTAGAAAAGGATTTCTTGAGCATTTCTAGGAGAGATAATATTTAAACTACTGTTCAATTTTGTCCATTCCAGTTTTTCCATGTCTCAACTCATCTACAAAAGTCCATGAACTGTTTATTCCTAGTTTCATTTTTCGCTTTCGAGTCCTTCTGGGTTTGAGGAAACCAATTACATGTGCCTTTGATAACAATGTATTAAGTTATGCACACTGTTTCCTTTAAATTGAACCACATCAAATAATCTATTTACATGCTTTCGTTGAAGTCAATAACGCTAAAAAGAAAAGATAACTGAAAAAAAACTTAAGCATGGACAGGAGAAACACACATACATAGTGGTAAAGAAGGAAAATATGCTCACATGTCATCACCGAGAATGCCACCATGGTTGTTCCTGTACAGCTTATACAGAAATTTTACCCCTTCCTTCTGATGCTCAAGCAACCTACAATTGATAGAAGCAGGAACCTGAAAGAATATAAATAGTTTGTTAGATTAATTTAATAATCGTAAAGGTGTGGCCCATATTACTTAGGTTGATTTTAATCTAAGGTGGGCGCAAGATAACGGTTATTTGGGTTTGTAGAGAATATTAGAGTCACTAAGGTTTTATTATCATAAATAAGAACTCTTTCCTCCCCCTTTAATTACGTTAATAGTTACCAAAGAAAAGATACATTCTTGCACCATTGGAAAAAGAAAAACGACGAAAAGCAGAAGGAGAGAGTGGATAAACTTCTTTGCGTAGAAAATGTTTGCAACCAAAAGGATTAAAGATCTATCATTGTAGACACATATTAAACATGGACAAAGGTTAGTATTTCTTTCTCTATTTTATAGCATGAATCTTAATTGAATGAGTTGAATCAATTGTGTTATAAATGATCTTGGGAGAATTCTAGACTTGAAATATTGTTTAGAACATTATAGACTCAATTTAATTAAGACACACTTTGATTTGCATTAAAGTTAACCTTAGGATTAATCGTAGCCATTAATATTGTTTAAGGTTATAAAAAGCAATTAAATTATTTTATTGCTTTTGCTATGATTTTTCTATTCAACAAATTCAAAACGATAGGAGGTGTAAGGAAAGATAGAGTCTTTCAGTTGTTATAAGCAGTGAACCGATTCTAGAGACCCTCGTGGGACCATGATTGTGTTCGTATATGTTGTTTGCTGGACATCATCTTATTGTGTTCATATATGTTATTTGCTGAACATTGTGATTTCTGTTTTGAAAAACAGAAGGTTAAAGAAAAGTCGATTGTGTTGTGTTCGTGGAGCCTACCATCGAAAGGCTTTAGGTTTGTAGTTGTAAAGCATAAGTTATTTGGGTTGTTCATTTGCCGGAAAACGTAATAGTGTTCGTAGGGCCTACCATCAAAAGGCTTTGATGTTGTGGTTGTAAAGCTGGGCTTGAAATGTGTGGACATCCAGCATTTGTGGAAAATCAAAATGGTAAATATGCATCTAATCAATTATGTTTTGGTCCTCTGTTAATAAATGAATATGCATGTTAAAGCTTGTTAGTTTTTGAACTTTACAGTATGATCTTTTAACATTATAGTTAAATTCCATAATTTATTTATACTTAATTAAATGTTCACTATATGGAAAGCTTATTAGTTACCAAAGTCACCTTGCTTGAAAAGATATTTAGACATTTAATTTTGCACTTTTTCAATTGTTCATATTATATGATGCTAATAAATGACATAAAAGATGAACTAAACAATTAAGATTATTAATTATAATATTAGGAGATCACTCAAAGGTGGATCATTGCTTATAATTAATAATAAAGAGACTTATCGATATACTAGGTGAATATGTTTGTATATCCAAAGAGAACATGCATACTAGCTTGAGTATCATTGACTGTCTATTAAAGTGTGTATATATATTTTGTTAGCATCATAATGAATTGAGGATATGTATTTAAGTATTACCCAAAGGTGAACTTAAATATATATATTAAAGTTTATTATTGTCTAAATCCATTAATTTTACTCAAAGCATTAATGTGTGAGTTTGAATTACGATTGTAGCTTCCAATAATTTGTTAGCTATAAGCAATGATCTGATCAAGTTCAATGGGTTAAGCTATACCGATTGGTCTGAGCAAATCTAATTTCAGTTGGGCATTATGGATAAGGACCTAACATTGGTTGCTGAGAAGCTTGCAACCATTAGTGAGATTAGTATACAAGCCGAAAAGACATATTTTGAGGCTCGGAAAAAGTCTAATAGGCTGAGTCTAAAGTTAACATGATTGACAATGGCTGAAAATGTTAAGCCATCAATTGCTAATATGGACAATGTAAGGTAATTCATGATGAAAATCAAGGAGTACTCATAATCAGACATAGCTGACAAGTTTATTCTAGGAAATTTGATTAGTGAATTGTCGACCAAGAAGTTTGATTGGTCTTAACCTACCCATGATAATGTAAAAAGCATGTCAAATCTGACCATGTTGAAAGATCATACTGTAAAATCCAAAAACTAACATGCATATTCATTTATTAACAGAGGACCAAAACGTTATTGATTACTTTCCTATTCACCCTTTTGATTTTTCAACATAGAAATCACGATATCCACAAATTTCAACCCCAAGATCATTCTGCTTTACAACCACAAAACCAAAGCTTTTTTATGGTAGGCCCCACAAACACAATCACATTTTTTGGCAAATAACAACCCAAATAACTTATGCTTTATAAGTACAAACCTAAAGTCTACGCCCCATGAACACAACGTAGTTAACTTTTCTTTAACCTTTGTTTTTCAAAACAGAAAACACGATGTCTAGCAAAAAACATATACGAACATAATAACACGATTTCCAACAAACAACATATACGAACACAATCATGGTCCCACGAGAGTCTTTAAGATGCAAAGTGAGATCAGTTCACTACTTATAACAACCAAAAAACTCTTTCTTTTCTCACGTCCTATTTCTTTGAATTTGTTGAACAGAAAAATTATTGAGGAAGCAATAAAATAATTTTAAATGCATTCTATAACCTTGAGCAATATTAATGGCTACCATGAATCATAAGGTAACTTTAATACAAATCGAAGTGTCATAATCTTGCTCTGATCCCACATGTATATTGACTCGATAATAATCTAAATAATATTTCAAGTCTATAATTCTCCCAAGATCATCTATAATATAATTGATTCGACCCATTCAATTAAGATTCATGCTATAAAAGGGAGGGAAAAAATTGCTAACCTTAGTCCATGTTTAATATCTGCCTACAATGATAGATCTTTAATCCTTTTGGTTGTAAACACCTTTTCTATCCAAAGAAGTCTATCCACTCTCTCCTTTTGCTTTTCTTCATTCTTTTTCAATGGTGCAAGATCGTATCTTTTCTTTGAAAATTGCTAAATTAATTAACGGGAGAGAGAAGTGTTCTTATTAATTATAATAAAATCATAATGACTATAATATTGTTTACAAGCCCGGTAACTATTGTCTTGCGTCCACTTATTATTAGAATCAACCACACCCTTATAATTATTAAATTAGTCTAACATATTTAAAAGAAAGTCAAATGGAGAAATACAAAAGGGATTAAAGAAAAGTAGAAAACATTCATTTCTAAAGAGGACTCAATTCTACAACTATGGTCACACAAGGAAGATAAAAGGTAGGACCTTTTTCATATAATTCACAATCACATACATAATCGAAATGCTGCAAGGGAAGGTGAAAAAATGACATGAAGACAGTCAGAAGAATCAAGGCATTTGTTAACAAACCTGTACAATAGGAAACTCTCCGGGTGGTGAAAGCGGTAATGGTTCAAAAGGTCCGGTATGATCGAAGTGAAACCGACCCATTTTGGGTCTTTCAAAATCCTCCAATTCTTTGTCTGCATCCTCTTCCTCTTCATAATTCTCAAAGTTTCCACCTTTGGATAGGTTTTCAACCTCAAAAGACTTCTGGGATTTATGTGTTTTTGCCTCTTGTGACAGAGATTCTTGTGGGAAAGAAAACCAAGGATCTCCAAGGCGTTGCAGCTGCTGTGAAAGAGAGGATTTTGGTGGCTTCCTGGGGAGCGCTGAAGGTTGCTGGCCTTGCGTGGAAGAATAAGAAGAAGAAGATGACGAGGCGGAGAGACTAGTGCAAGGCTTAAGGGTCTCTTTTAAGGCTTTGAAACTGGTGAGTAGAGACGACATATAGGAATTGCGCTGAATCCCAGGTGGGCAAAGATTCAATTTTGCTGTAAGCAATAAAGTTCTTTATTGTTTTGAGGCATTGTTTTGATTGAAAATAAGGTTAGGCGGTGCCTACACCGAGTGATGTGTTGATTATAAATATAAATTACATATTCGGTATCACCGTATTGAAGTAGCCATTAGTTGATTTTATTACTAATTTATAAACAGCAAATTAATATTGCTAATTTGTATATCAACTGTTTATTTAAAAATATTTAATAAAATTAATTACTTAGTATCAATTATTTATGTATAAAATGAATTTAAATAATTATAAGAACATAAGTATTAGTTATTTTATATCTTAATATTTTATTGAATATTTTTATAAAAATTTAGACAGAGCAAGAGAAGTTAATACCATCATTTTCTCTCATATTTTCCATCAAATCTTAAACACACCGAAAACTCTTTCAATACAACTTCTTGATAATAAATGAGTTTAATTAAAAACTTCTCGAGATCTTCTTAAATTTGCAAGGGTCAACTAAAGAACTAGAGAGATTACTAAAATATCACTAAAAATAAGCTTGAGAATGGATTCAATCGGATCACACTTGGAGTTTTTTTTTCTCTCAAATGTAGCACTAACAAGCTTAATATGAAATTGGTATATTGGTTTGATTTCTAATTTAAAGAAACATAATTTTTTGTTATTTTAATTTTAATGTTTTAAATTTTAAATATATTTATAATATATTAAATTAAAATAAAATTATTTTGAAAAAATTGTTTATATTAATCTCTTAAAATTTAAACTTAGATAAAATAATTAATTTAACTTTAACTTATTAATTTTAGATTAAATTGAAATGAAACACAATATATAAGTGATAATAATATTATATATTAAATAATGATATAAAAATGGACCTAAATATTAAGTCTATATAAAAGTAATTAATTTAATATAATTAGAGATAAAAAATTTAAAAGTATTTAATTTTTAAAATGTTTAATTTAAAAACTATTTTATTTTTAAAATGTTTAATTTAATGATTAACTTTTAAAATGTTATATAAATTAACTCAAATTTATATCTTTATCTATATTTTTTAAGTAATTTATAATAACTTTTGGATATAATAATCTTTTAGTCTTATTAATTTTAACGCTTCTCAAGTACCGTTTTTAACAATAAATTGAGTACAATTTATCATCATAATCAACTAATTATTAAACATAATTATTGATAATTTGACATAATCAAACAAGTAAAACCTTTCAATTGAAAAAAAAGATGGCAGATAAGTTATTTACCGATCTAAGGTCAAAGCATCTGTGTGCAATGCTATGGTTCAACTATAGAGCTCGTTTTGCCAAAAAAAAATGCTTTACTTAATTTTATAACGTAATTAATAATGACATTCTTTAGATGTGCCTCCAGTGACTTCTTAATTATTTTTTTAATACACAATATCACTGCGTGATAGAAAAGTAATTGATATGTTATAGCATACCCAAGTAGCCTTTATGGTTAAATTAAATGCTCTCTTATCATAGTGCATCCTGTTCCTGTTAATAAATATAGAATCATTTTAATTCTCAAAAAAATATAGCTTTAAAAAATGTAGTTATCAATTATCATATTAATCTGAAAGAAAAATATTTAAAGCAGGTTAACTATTGTAGAAATCAATCGAAAATATGAGCATAATTAGGTCCTGTTAAAACTCAGTATTCGAATTTATTTCAACCATCATCTCCTCATTTCTTTCTTCTGTTAATGAAATGATAAGTTATGTAAATCTTCCCATCATCTCTGCCAATTGCCCCACTTATTAGTGGCTCCAGTTCGAGTGTCAAAATGATAGAGACCATCTTCTCTGATGTACCAAGTGCAGATTGCTCTGTCGTCAGGGTCGCATGTTGCGAGAAAGGATCTGTGCGGCACAAAGACATCGAAGTGACCGCCATGGTTGCCACCAAATACGAAATCACACCAAAACCTCGTACGTTCAAGGATGTCCATTCCAAACCTGAAGTCATATTCATCGCGAAATTTCAAGATATGATGGCCAAGATCATCATCCTTTGAAGCACAGTGGACATCCACGTTGTCTGGGTTCATTTCGTTGAATATTTGAACTGTGTACTTCGCTGTGAAAGATAAGCTGGAAGATGGATTTGTCATCAAGGCTAACGCAAGAATAAAGGTGATGTAGTTTCCCAGCCTTTTCATGTTTTAGGTAGCTAGCTTTAGCTATTGAGCCTGTAACTGTGGCTGTTTAGAAGATAATTATATAAGCCAGACTATATTAATTAATGTATATAGGATAAATGTGAATTTATTGTTTGACTCACACAATTAAATGTCATAATTAATTATATTTATTACAATCAATTAATGCAGAGATTTTGTGTTTTGGAAATTTTACACTTCTCCTTCAATAAATATAAATAAAATTTCCTTTTAATATTGTCTAGAATTGCTTTTCATTTTATTTCAAAAACAAAAAGAATTCAATCTAGAAAAAACATTATATATATATACATATATTTATACTAATTACTTCTTATTAGTATTTTTATTTTTTTAATGTTTTTGTACCTTTTTATTTTCATGTTATATTTTATTTATGTATTTTTTTATTTTAATTTTATTTACCTACTTTTTAGCATACCAGTTATATATTTATTCTTTTAACTTATATATTTGTTTTCATGCATTATTTCATTAGCATGTAGATCTATCAGAAACAGCCTCTCTATTCAGTAAGGGTAAGGTTGCGTATATCAGACATCTCCAGACCTTGCTTTAATGTAGAATTTCAGACTGGGTGATGATGATGATATATTCAAAAACATTACTACCCTTGTCATCGATTTCCTTGTTTTCGTTTGTATTTCTTATTTGTTTCCCTAGTTTCTAGGCCTATTCAATTTAAATTTTCTCATCTTTTATTTTGTTTTTTTTGGGTAAGAATCTTTGTAGAGATATAATTTATTATTTTTGTTTAGCTTCAATTATTAGTTGATAATTTATTAATTTCTTATGGTACAAATGATTTTCTTAGTTCTCTTGTAGATTTGTATATATACCAAGATTTCTTCTTCTGATTAACAAGAAGATTTGTTTTCTTTCCCCAGTTCTTGAAACATGTTCTTGTTCAAGATATCAGAGCAGTTTCTGATCTACGAAAATTTTTACTTCGAGATTGAGGATTGTGATTGGTTCTACGATTAAAGATGGAAGTTGAAAGACCTGGTTCATTGCCACGAAATGACCAGGGAGACAGGAGTTGATGGATTGGGCGTCAATAGCAGTAACTTTGTGATGTTACAAGGATCTGACCGCCCTGGTATGGTCTTAACGAGAACTCCACTAATAGATAATGATTACCTCTCATAGAGTACAATTATGAAAATGGCACTCAAGGCGAAGACGAAGCTTAAGTTTCATAGATGGAAGACTTAAAATGCCTACTGATAGTTCTCCAGATTATGATTTTATGGGATAAAGTGGGTAGCGCGATTACTTCTTGGATCTTAAATTCAATGTACAAGGAGCTAGCAGACGCCTAACTATATGCTACAAGTGCTTATGAGCTTTAGAAGGAAATTGAGAATGCTGCGGTGAGTGCAATGGTCCTATCCTTTGTCAATTACAGAGAGAGATCAACAAAATGACTTAAGGTAATACGTCTGTTGCAAAATATCTAATTTATCTTTAAAAGACTGTGGGATGAATTAAGATGTTTAAAGCTTATTCCTGGATGTAACTATAGTAGATGTATATATGAAATTGGAAATGTTATGGATGAGTTGAACTTAGACAGTAAGTTGATGCAATTTTTGAGGGGGTTAAATAAAAATTAGATGGTAATGATGGATCCACTCATAAACATATACAAAACATACTCTATAATTTTAAGAGTAGGTAGACAGAGAGCAGTGTGCACAGACTTCCTGAAAATGTAAAATATGCAGCTATGATGATGAAATATTCAATCTAAGAGTAATAGTAAAAAAGGAAATGCAAACAAGAAAGTTGAAAAGCAACCGTTGACACATGTGACCATTATAGTATGAAGGGACATCTAAAAGAATCTTGTTTAATATTGTTGGCTATCTAGATTGGAATAAAGAATTACAGGAGAAGAAAGGAAAAGGAAGGTTGTTAAGAGCTGCTAATATGGTCGAGACACCAGTTTATGCAGTTGGAAAAAATAAAAAAAGAGACTGGTAATTGGAACTCAATTTTTGCAAGCATGATATAACAAGTGGTCAAATTCTTAAAGGGAAAAGCAGCTCTAGAGAGCGCTCATACGAATTTTACTCGTCTCCAACCCTATGCAGGCATAAAACTCGATTATGCTTTGATTAATACTCTTGATTTATTGGATATAGGTACTTGGAAAATTACGTTTTACCTTGTGGAACCTTAAGACTCATACATGATGCAGGTGATGTACAGTTACATCCAAGACTCATATTGACAGATTCTTTACATGCACTTACTTTTAGATGTAATCTCTTGTCTATCAATAAACTTACAGAAATAGAAAAGATGGAATTCGCTTTCTTTTCTAGTCATCATGAAATGTAGAACCTACAGTTAAGGAAGTATCGACAGTCGGAAAATTGATAGGTACATTATATATTCTAGACAAATCTTATTTTGATACTTACATGCACCTTACCAATAAATTTTACTATATTGCGTAATACTTCATATTTCACAAATAAATTTTCTAAAGATTATCAAAGATTAGACCATGCATCGTACTAAGTTTTGAACCATTTACCTTTCATTAATAAAGATACTTTTTCTAAATCAAAAACCTGTGCCATTTGTCCACTTTCAAAACAACACAGGCTTTTGTTTCATCAAAATGATTCTTGTACTAAAAATTCTTTTGGACTTATTTACTTAAAATCTCTAGGGTCCTCATCACAAAACCGTCTTTATCAGGTGCATACACATTACGTATTACTATTGCTGATGATCAGACTGGAGCCACATGGACTTTATTGCTTGCCCATAAAAATTAAATTACTCAAACCTTGGCCTATTTCTTAAACCTCTTAACCAAAACCTCTGTGGAGATAATTAAAATTAACAATGGTACAACATTCATAAACACTGAATTCTAAAAACTATTCACTGATAAAGGCATTGTACTTGAAAAACTTGTCCATAGAAACCACATCATAATGGTGCTGTTGAAAGAAAACATAAACACCTTCTGCAAGTGGCAAGATCCCTCATGTTTTAATCTAAATCACATATCAAATTTTGGGGAAAGTCCATACTAATGGCCACGTATATTATTCTTTAATAGAAATCATCCTTTGAAATGTTAAACCATAACCCACTTGATTACACTATGATAAAGTGTTTTGGTTACCTGTGTTATGTTACAAACACAACCAAAAAAATGACAAATTGGATCCTAGAGCATCTAAATGCATCTTTATAGGTTTTTATCCAGGACAGAAAGCATACAAGGTTTATAATTTAACAAATCGTAAATTTTTCCCATTAAAAGATATTGTTTTTAATGAAAACATTTTTGCTTATTGTTCTATTGTTAAGATGATTCAAACAATTACCCTTACCAAACATTCTTATAAATAAGCTTGTATTAATTCTAAGTGGATAGAAGTTATGAACGAAGAGCTTACTGTCGTCCTTGAAATGGAGCTTAGCGTTTGAAAACTAATTTATCACCTATACAGAAACCTATATGATAAAAATGGGTTTGCAAGACAAAGTTTAATCTAGATAGAACAGTGGAGAGGTATAAAGCAAGTTTGGTATCGAAGAGATTCAGTTGACTACTTTGAATCCTTTTCTCCTGTAGCTAGATTAGTTACTACAATCATACATTGGCTTATCCATCAACTAGATAGAAATAATGCCTTTCTGTATGGGTATTAACATAAGAAGGTGTATATGAAACCACCTGAGGATATGACAAAGCCAAACCAAGAGAAGTCTGTCAATTGGTGAAATCATTATATAGTTTAAAGCAGTCTTCAATAGAATAGAATGTTGAATTTACCATTCAATTACAGAAAAATGGATTTCAACAATCTTCTCATGATCAGTGCTTATTTATCAAAAAGAGTACCATTCATTTCTAGCTCTCATTGTAAGGATTTTTTAATAAAAAATGTGAGCTTATATGTGTATAATTGTGTATAAATGATATCATATAAAGTTGAGCCCAATTAATTAAAGTATTCTATTATGATTATTGTGTTTTGGGCTTTATGTATCTATTTTAAGTGTAGGCTTCATATATGTAGAGACTGAGTTATAATTTCTAGTTTTATGATGGATCAAACTAGAAATTAGATTAGGGTTTTACCTTAATAAAAGGTGGTTATGGTCCTCAAATTAAACGTACGCTTAATTCTTATCTGAAATCTCATCATCAGAGAGAAAACGCAAAGATCAAGGGAAAATTCTGGAGAAAAGGATACGTTCTAATTTGGAAGACAAACTGCAAGAATTCAGTACAAATTTCACAATAGATTCAGGTACACATTCGCTTTTATTTTAATTCTTGATGATTTGATATGAACGGATCCTATGTTTTAGAGGGATTAAATCCTTACAAATGATGTAAGAGCTTTGTTCATGATTAGGTCATCAAGAATGACTTAGTTACGTCTTTCGTGTGATTAGTATGTATTGCGTTTCTTTTCTTTGGATTTGGGTATTGGTGTATACGATTACGTTTAGGTTGTTTTATGGATTCAGATTTGATTTTTCCATCTTATACCTTAGTGGTTGTTTTTGTTTTTTTCGGGTAAAGCATTTAATGGCTTTCAAGTTTCAAGAACGTTTCTTCCTCTTCGTAAAACTTTGTTTGAACCATTGATAGGACCTCCTTTCTCCAAGTGAGATATTCGCCATGTCACGTTGTAGAGAAACTATGGTCCTTTGTAACTCCGGTTGTAATTCATCTGGAAGGGATACTCGTCATGGGTTGACAAGAATGATTTTTATTTGGTGTTCTTGTTTCACCACTACGATAAAGCATAAATTTTTTAAAGGTTTATAAATATTGCAAAACAGGAAACTTTTGATAGATTTATGTATGTTACGGATTAACGTTACGAGGGATAAATTTTGAGGTCCAAAATTTATAATTTTTGGTTTGATTTATAAAATTTTGACTCAATTTTTGATTTGAGCTGATAGGATTGTTAGTGTCATAGTTTCAAGAAATTAGAGCTATGTTGCTTTCATACAGCTTATGACAAAAATTTGGTATTAATTTCAGATTTTGGTATTTTATAGAAATATATAGCATTTGAAATTAAATTAATTGAAGCAACATGTTGCCAAAGCAACCTCTCTTATTAAATTAATTTAACTTAGAATGTTAAAAAGGTTTATATGTATGTTATTCATGCGAATATGGACTGGCTCAAAGAAAAGTTTATATTTGGCCCAAATTGCATATACACTTGTGGTGGTAAATGCGTGACAATTATTCAGTATAATATGTGAACATTAAATCGGTCCAAAGAAAGGTTTATTGTTTGACATACCTTATTGCTAGTATTTGATCACTACACCAAGGTACCACTTACAAGTTATTATTTCTGTCCAAAGACTAAATATTAATTTTGAGCAAGGTATCTTATGATGAGGCCCTACCATTATCCGTATATAATTAATTTGGCATATTATAGTGTTATTATGTGAGTAATTAGATTTTGTTTATTTTGTTCTCTGTTCAATTCCTGGTTCTGCTATAAATATCTCTGCTAGTGTTAATTCGATTCTTATGCTTAATGGCACCAATTTTAAGTCTTGGAAGAAGAACGTTTTGATTGTTCTCGGAGTCGTGGACTTGGATCTTGCTTTACGAGTCGATCAACCTAATCCACTTACTGGTGAGAGTACCTCTGATCAAAAGAGGGAGATGGAAAAGTGGAAAAGGTCGAATCGTATGAGCTTGATGATCATGAAACGTGCCATTCCAGAAGCTTTTCGGGGCACTATGTTTGATCAAATTACTACGGCTAAGGGTTTCCTTGAGGATCTTGAGAAAAGGTTTGCCAAAAATGAAAAGGCTGAAACAAGTACACTTTTGGCAAAGCTTATCTCAATGAGGTGTGTAGGAAAAGGAAACATAAGAGAGTACATTATGAAAATGTCTCACATTGCTTCAAAATTGAAAGCACTTAAGTTAGAATTATCCGAAGACTTATTGGTGCATCTGGTTTTGATATCTCTTCCGGCACAATACAGTCAATTCAAAGTAAGCTATAACTGTCAAAAGGAGACATGGTCTCTTAATGAGCTTATCTCACATTGTGTCCAAGAAGAGAAAGGTTAAAGCATGATAAGGCAGAAAGTGCTCACTTAGCTGTAACATCTAAGGACAAAAGGAACAAAAGAAAGAAAACAAAAGGAACAAAAGAAAGAAAACTAAGGAAGCCACGATTCCGACAGCACAAAAGAAACAGTAAAAGGATGGAAATCCAAAAGGTTGTTTCTTTTATGATGCTGAAGGTCATGTAAAGAAGCAGTATGCCAATTATCATGCATGGAGTGCAAAGAAAGGTATGCTTCTTATTTTGGTATGTTCTGAGGTTAATTTGACTTCGGTACCTAGACACACATGGTGGTTAGATTCTGGTGTAACAACTCACATCAGTGTGTCTATGCAGGGTTGCCTGAGTCGCTGAAAACCAAGTGATGGTGAAAGATACATCTATGTAGGTGACGACAAGTCGGTAGAAGTCGAAGCAATAGGGACTTTTAGATTATTGTTAAGGACTGGATTTTATTTGGATTTAGTTGAGACTTTCGTTGTACCATCTATTAGACGGAATTTGATTTCTATTTCTGCTTTGGACAAATCTGGTTATTGTTGTTCATTTGGAAATGGAATATTTAGTCTCTTTTAAAATTCAAATTTGGTTGGTACCAATTCTTTATCAGGTTACGATAATCTATATATACTTGACACTAATGCTTCATTTAGTGAAGCTTTGTATATGGGTACACGAAGTTTAAAGCACAAATTAACTGGAGAGAATTCTATCTCGTTGTGGCACAAGAGATTAGGTCACATCTCTGAAAGGAGAATTGAGAGACTTGTGTCAAATAGAATTCTCGATCCCCTTGATTTTACAGATTTTGCTACTTGTGTTAATTGCATTAAGAGGAAATAAACAAATGTCAGGAGATTGGGTGCCAATAGGGCTTCAGACGTCTTAGAACTTATCCACACAGATATTTGTGGGCCATTCCCTACGGCGTCTTAGAATGGTCAACCATATTTTATAACGTTCATAGACGACTTTTCACGATATAACTTCCTTTATCTCATCCATAACAAATCACAGTCTTTGGATGTGTTCAAAAACTTTAAGGTTGAAGTTGAGAACCAACTCAACAAAAGGATTAAAAGTGTCAGATCTGACCGTGGTGATGAGTACTACGGTAGATATGATGGATCAGGTGAACAACGTCTAGGACCGTTTGCTAAATTCCTAGAGGAATGTGGTATCGTCCCAGGTACAATATGCTAGGTTCACCTAGCATGAATGGTGTTGATGAAATACGAAACAGAACACTCAAGGATATGGTGAGGAGTATGATTAGTCATTATACCTTGCCAGAATCACTCTGGGGAGAAGCACTAAAGACCGCAGCATATATACTCAATAGGGTTCCAACTAAAGCAACTGATAAGACCCTTTATGAAATTTGGACAGGCAAGAAGCCTAGTTTAAAGCACTTACACATTTGGGGATATCCAGCTGAGGCAAGGCCTTATAGGCCAAATGAAAAGAAACTGGACTCAAGGACTATCAATTGTTACTTTATTGGATATTCTGAAAGATCCAAGGGTTACAAGTTTTACGATCCCACTACTAAGGAAATTTTTGAGATGGAAAATGCCCAGGTTTTTGAGGATGTTGAGTTTGCAAGGGGAGAAAGGATTAAGGACTTTGTTCTTGAAGGGGAACACTTTGAAATTCCTCTAATTGCTATTGACAATGATCAGGGTCAGGTTTCCATTCTTGACATTGTTCAAGGAGCAATTTTGGATCAAGACAATGTTATGGAAACTCCTCCCCAAGTTCAACAACTTGTTCCAGAAGAACAAACTCTACAACCTTAAGAACCTATGCCATTAAGGAGATCCACTAGAGGGAGGAGAAATGCAATTCCAGATGATTATGTTGTGTTTCTTTAAGAACATGAAGTTGACATTGGTATGGTGGAAGATGATCCAATCAACTTCCATCAAGCCATGGAAATTTATAACTCTCAAAAGTGGATTGATGCAATGAATGAAGAGATAAAGTCCATGAAGGACAATGATGTTTGGGACCTTGTACCATTTCTTGAAGGTGCGAAACCTATTGGTTGCAAATGGATATTTAAGACTAAGAAGGATTCGAAAGGTAATGTAGAAAGGTACAAGGCTCGTCTTGTCGTAAAGAGCTTTACACAGAAAGAAGGCATTGATTATAAAGAGACTTTCTCTCCGGTTTCTTCGAAAGACTCTTTCAAGATAATAATGGCATTAGTGACACATTCATCAGATGGATGTTAAGACAACATTTCTCAATGGTGATATTGATGAGACGATTTACATGGTGCAGCCAAAAAATTTTGTGTCAGGAGATGCAAAACAAATGGTTTGCAAACTAAAGAAATCCATCTATGGACTCAAGCAGGCATCTCGTCAATGGTATTACAAATTTCACTAAGTTGTCATCTCATTCGGTTTTGAGATGAACTTGGCTGATGATTGTATATACCATAAGTTCAGTGGAAGTAAGTACATTTTTCTGGTTTTATATGTCGATGACATATTGCTTGCCACTAATGATATAGGTTTATTGCACGAAACCAAGAGAATTCTGTCAAAGAAATTTGAAATGAAAGATCTTGGTGATGCCTTTTTTGTTTTAGGGATTCAAATACATCGGGAACGCTCTCGAGGTATTCTTGGATTGTCACAAAAGAGCTATATCGAGAAGGTACTTAAAAGGTTTGGCATGTAGGATTGTAAACCAGGTGATACCCCTGTGTCTAAGGGAGATAAGTTCAGTTTAAGTCAATGCCCCAAGAATGACTTTGAAGCTAAGGAAA
>JAOSBN010036947.1:0-15764 GCA_027563595.1 Erythroxylum suave
TTGTATGTCTATGGAATTCTCATTATGATGATTGTATAAGTGATCCTTTAACTTGAGGTCATCAAAGTTATCTTGTATGGGGATTGCTATATTTTGATACTACTTATGATCTATTTAATCATAAGTCATTTAATCAGTAGTTACTGGATGTAGCATGAACTATATGGAGGTAGTTGAGTGATAGAGATAGGATTCATCACCCTAAAGTAATTAGGGAGAATGTTTTGTTATTCTCGGTTAATATTGATTCAGGAAATCCTTGGCCAAAAGGAAATGACATTTGTAAATAGTTTATAAATATCATTAATTGAATCAATAGCTAATGATGGAGAACTAATATGATTGGACTTAAAGTAGAGTACGATAGGTTTTGGCCAATCATACTCTACTTTGAGTCCAATCATATTAGTACTCCGCCATTAGCTATTTATTCAATTAATGATATTTGTAAACTATTTACAAATGTCATTCCACCTTGGTCAAGAATTTCCTGAATAAATATTAATCGAAAACAACAAAATATTCTCCCTTATTACTTTAGGGTAATGAATCCTATCTTGATCACTTAACTACCTCCATATAGTTCATGCTACTTCCACTGACAACTGATTAAACAACCCATGATTAAATAGATCATAAGTAGTATCAAAACTTAGCAATCCCTATAAAAGATAACTTTGATGACCTCAAGTCAAAGAATCACTTATACAATCATCATAATGAGAATTCCATAAACATACAAGTAATGTTCCAAATGGATTTTTCATATCAGGTCTGATTAGTGAACTTGTTCTCTAACAAGCACCCATATGTTTGTTTAAGTATCTCTATACTTTAGCCTATGAGATCGACTACTTTCTTCATAAGGAAAAACACAATGTATGCTAGTCTTTTTACATTTTATTAATGTCCAATGTTAATAGAACAATGACTAGAAACATTTAGGAATAATATATAAATGCAATATGAATCTCATAATTATAATCTCATTATAATTTCATTTGCAATGTATAGTTATTCCATGGACTTTATCATATACATCTAAACATATACATGATAAATAATGCCTTTAAATAATTTGTCACTAAACTACAGCCAAAGCAATTGGCTGTAGGGCATAAAACAACATAAATAACTCATTTTCTAGGCCATAAAGGTCATAGAAAGCTGACTTGAAAACAGAGCTGGAAAATCTGGAAAATGGAAATGCCTAATAAAGGCATAAAGTTTCTGCCCACAAATCGCACGAGCGTGGGAATTGGTTAAAAACTTAATATGCTTCTTTTAAGTGTGGTTTGGGACAACCAATGGTTAGGTACTTTTCTATTATGCTTTTAGGATTGAAGGAAGCTTGAATTGAACCTAGAATGATGCTTGAACAAGTAAATAAATGAGTGATATGTTTAGGATGATGATTGAGAATATAAAGTTAAGACTGAATTGTTATACATTAGGTGTTCAAATCTAGAAATTTGGTGTTGATATAAAAATGAAAGTGGTCTTATGATGGCTAAAGCGATTCAAGAAGATGATTGTTGTGTATTGAGTAAAGGTGAATGATAAAATGGTTGTTTTATGATCTTTAATGCTTGAATAACCTTAGTGAATGATAAAATGATGAACTTAGAATAATCTTGTACAATTGAGGTATAAACCTAAGTTCAATTTAGACATATGTGGGTTATGAAATGCAAATGATCTTAAGATGTGAATTTAGGAAATATATCCCAAATTGTCAATATGAGCATGCATTATCCCTTACACATACACATATGTGTATAATGAAATGTTTATGTAATTATGCAATTAATAATAAGTGTGCACTATATGTGTTGAATGAAATTGTTATATAGGATTCAACATCTACATTCAATCGATTTCGGATCATAGAAGCTAATGCTAATCTGGAGCATACTGTGAGTCGACCTAGATGGTCTCCCTTTCATTGTTTGTTCTATTTTAAATTTTTGCATTGATTTACTACTGAATGTGACTGTGATTGATACAATTCCAGACATTAATAGTTCGAGGAGTTTGATAAATGTGAGAACACAGAAAGTGCTCATTGTATGTGAATTGGACTGAAATAAGTGATTCTCAATATTATTGTTGAATGTTGAACATATCCGATGAATATATATTAGTGTGAATGTGGAAATTGAGCACTAGTGATTTTTTGATAATATGTGAATGTAGTTCATTTCATTACATGAATACATGAAAGTTAAAGGTTGTTGTGACCAGAGTAGCCACCGAAAAAGAGCTTAAAGCTCAAAAATTGAAAAAGAGCTTAAAGCTGAGAATGTGGGAAGAGCCTATGGCTCACTATGTAAAATTGGCCTTGTATCCCCAACGGATAAAGGACAATTATTAATGAGCACGGTATCTACAATGGATACGGGACAGTTATAAGCACTCAGTCATAACAATAACAATTGAAAGTGAGTCTCATGAGCGTTGCATCTATAATTTGACATATATGTTTTAAATGACCAAAATGGCTTATTGATTGTTCTGAACATAAAATGTGCAGTAAATGAATAAAGTTTTAATTGATCAAGTGATGTCAATTATGTGATTACATAAACTGTATGTGTTATGTGATTGTGTTAGCCATCGAGGACGGTCCACTCACTGAGCTCGTAAAACTCACCCCAATTTACAAAATATTTTTTAGGCTAAGAGCAGATACTGGTTAAATCAATTGCAGTCTAACCACTGCATTTCGATAAAAGATAAAAGTTGAAATCAGTTAGCATCTGCATATATTTTCTGTAAATTTAGTATTAAATATTGTATTCCACAAGCTTTATTTATTAAAAAAAGAATTATGTTTGTAATAACAGTTATGATTAAATACATTTTGTTTTTGAGATGGACTCAAAAGATAATTGAAATTTTGACAATGTGTTTAATGTATGATACAATGTGAGCATGTAATGTTAATGGTATTTGGCAATGTTTTAAAAGATATGGGCTAGTAATGATTATTATTTTTTTAAAAAAATGCACGTGATGTTTGAGAAAAATTTGCAACGAGTTCTGTTTGATTGCACTAGCACACCGCTTACACAGGGTGTGTGTCCGAATATCCTTGGGATGTACGGATACGTGCTCAGTGGAAGTGGGGTGTTACAGTCTCCAGGTTACTTAAAATTGGTTATGTTTTATGAATAAATTTTTTGTGTGAATGCCTTTAATTACTCAATTATTTCACTATTCACAACTGACTAATAGCTCTATTCTTAACCCATTTTTCAAAAGAGTAAGTGGAATAACTATATGACATTATTTAACACACATTCTTTATTTATTTTCTAACCTACATCATTTCTTCCTGGCCAAGCACTCCCATGAAAGGGTATCATTGATGCGTACCATTTTACATGAATTTAATTATAAGTGCATCCAAACAAGTGTAAATGAAAGAGTAAGTATAATATTCTAATCAACATGCATATTCACCTCAAAAACACTTAAACACAAGCTTCACAAGCTAATGTTTGTTCACAATTAAATGATCATATTCATAGATAAGCTAATTCCTTTCAATTTCATGCCACTGACACATTCACACAAATACATAATGCAACATCTTGCAAGGAAAATTTAACACAATGCTAACATAATAAAAAATTAACACAATGCAAATGTAAAGTCACAAACAAATTGTATGCAATTACATATATGTCCCTACACTTAAATAACACATTTTCCTCAATATAAAAATGACACACAACTAAAAAAGCATACACAACAAATATAATAAACAAAAATAAAATGAATAAAAAAGGGCAAGAGTACTTATAAAGATTTTGGTTATGATGGTGTCATAGAAGGAACTTGGACACACTTTATCCCATGAACATCCATAAATCAAACTCACTAGAAAATTAAAAAAAAGACAAAAAATGTACTCAAAATTATAACAAAATGCTTAAAACATAACATACTAATTTCAAGGTCATTAGCTTGACCATTTGTAATTGCCCAAGTTCCAAAAATTACTGAGGGTTAGAATCTTAAACTATTGAGACATATCATTTGAGAATTTATGAAGTGCATTTTGAGTCACATGCATAATATTTGCATATAGAGATGAATCATGATTTTGTAAACATTGCAAAGATAGTATATGCACTCAATTGACATATTTCGAGGAATGAAAGGTTTAAAATGATCATGATGTGAATTGTGTATTGCTTATATTGTGAAGTTTGGTTTAATGGATTATATTTAGTAAATTTAGAATTAATTTTTCAAACTAAAAAATTTATAAATTAAAATGTGCATTTAGTTTAAGAAAAATGTCAAATTGATACATAGAAATTTAGGATGACTAAGCCTATGAAATAAGTTACACATGGCAGTAAAATTGAGCAACATTTGGTATAGGAAATTAAGTGATAAATGGCAGCAATGATTGAGTGAAAAATGGCCTAGGATATTGGTGACATTTGGTAGCTTATATATGGGAAAAATGGAATGCACGCATAGGTGACAAATGTCATTATAAAATGTTGACACCTAGCACCTAATGAGTTAAACTACTATAAGGATAGTTTCTGTTGGGTTCATCCTTTTTCTCCTTTTCTATCACCACCGAAACACCATACCCTCACATCCCTGTGTTTTTCTTAAGTTTATGTCTAATTGCCACACCAAAAATCTATGCTTTCAACCTTCATAAGATAGTTATAGTACCAGAACATTGTTCTTTCTATTTTCTTTTATCTTTGCTAAAAACCCATCCAATTCTCACCTTGTATTTGAGATGATCTTGCATGCATATAAAACAAAGTAGACTTGATAAATTGAGGTAGAACCTGAGCTAAACAAGTAAGTAAAGTATTGAGCTTGGTGGCATGTTGTAATAGAAAGTTTATGATGATTGAATTGGGATGGATTGCATATGATGTTGATGATGATGTGTTCTGGGAAATGATACATGAATTGGATACTTTTCTATTTCATTTTTGATGCATGAGAACCGTAGGTTATAGGTTGCCATATGGATGATTTATATTGAGATTTGAAGCTTAAATGAAGGCAAATTTATGCTAAAGAAAGGTGCTACTGAAGTTTTCTTAAATTTGGGAAAGAAAACTAAGACTACATATATAATGAGATTAAGTAAATGAAAGTTTCTATTTTTTTAATATGCATGAAAGATAAATAGTTTATAAGCTGCCAATTGAATGAATTTGAGTTGGAATTGGAGATGAAATTGATGAGGAATTGAAGTATAATTAAGGTATAATTGAGATATAATTAATGGACTAATATGAAGATGTTTTGAATTTGGTATGAAGGTGTTTGAACATGGAACATTGGGGGAAATTAGATAGTTCATTTTAAAACACTTGTCCCATGATTGTGGAAAGGTCCTCCATGATCATAGCCAAAGTTTTTAAAAGATAATTTCAGTTTTGTGAATTTGTTGAACCAAAGGAAGATAAGTCATTCTACATTGGTGTATTTGGACGTGATTATGGCTTGAAATGAACCTAGATTATTGCTTGATTAATTGGTTAAGAGTTCGATAAGTTTAGGTTGTTAATTGATGTCATTACTTAAGGAATGGATTGTTTTGATATCAATGCGTTTAAATTTGGAAATTATGAGTTGTTAAAGGTATAAAGGTTTTCTTATGAATGCAAATATGATCCAAAGGATTTGAGTAATGTGTATTAGGCATAAATGAATAAGAATTAGGAAAAAATTGTGTGAATATATTGCTAGAAAAGGGTTAGTAAATGTATGAATGATGAATATAGAGTAATCAAGTTTACTTAAGGTATAAACCTAATTGCAACTAGTTATACATAAGTTATGATGTTTGAATGGTCAAGATTTGAGAATAAGGATACATACCCAGAAAGTCAATTGAGCATACATTGAACATGACATATATACATGTTCATGATTGAATATTCACTTTATTGAACAAATTAGTAATATGTGAACTAAGTGTGTATTGCATGACTTTGGACACATAAGTTTATTGCCAATATCTAGACATTGCCGGATCATCAAAGCAATAGCTTATCTAGAGTGTAATGTGAGTTAACCTAGATGTTTCTCACTATGATTAAATTGTTTTTGGTTAAATTTCAATTATTGAGCTGTTACTTATATGATTGCTATGATTCCAGACATTGTTAGTTTGAGGAGTTTGATAGTTGGGACTACATATGGAAATGTTTTCAAATTGTATGTGTAATATGGAATGTGTACTCTACTAAATATTGAATGCTAGACTCAAGTATGAAGAATGTGATAAATGACATAAACACATTGAATGTGTTAGGGTTATGTAAATACATTGCACTGGAAAGCAAGTGTATTTACATATAACTTAATTTTCTTCCAGTTACAATATAATGAAAATATTTATTATTAACAAAACAAAAAAGTTTGGTTTTATTTGCATGAGCATAATATAACTAATCATAAGGTATCAATGTTCTTTTGTAAGTAATATACATATACATGGAGATGTATGGGAAACATGTATATTATATAATCTAAATTAATTGATTCACAGTCGAATAATCAAGGTAGTCTCTTGATTATGGTTTAGACTGTAGTGTTGCAATTTACCTTCGTGTAAGTAAAGGAGTTTACTTCAAGGGAATGATGAGTTTCAAATCATGATAGTAGTTGACTATTAGTAATGGCACTATTAAATGAATCAAGAATCGTGTATGTTTTTAAAGAATAAAGTAGTCCATTACTTTAATCTTAAAACATACACCTTAGTATTCGTTTATTACGAACCACATTCTTGATGAGTGGTGAACTCATGTGTGTTTCATTATATTTCTTGATATTATTGGAATAGATTTTTACAGGGTGTCATTCTAGTGTCCGCATGTTGGAATTATTAATTGAAACATGCATCAGGAAACATTTACTCAAATAAAAAGTTTATAGTAATATTATCACTTCTAGATGTTTTACAGAGATTGGTGGTTAAACTAGAGCCAATAGTTTGATGGACTAGCTACCCATCAAGTCTTAACACCAAGATTGGATTTTGTGTGTTAATCACCATGTAGAGTAAAACGAGAGATCTAGAAAGAAAAACTAGCATAAAGGGCAAAATGATAATTTTACCCTTTATTATGCAGATGACTATAATATGGTTCATAATAGAGTTTGTGATTGGACATCGTATTAATAATATTGAAACACGGTTTCTCATAATTTTAAGTAATTCAAGAGCGCGACCAATTGTCTTTAGTGGAATGACATTTGGTTAATAAGTCGGAATTAATTCCAATGAAATTAAATTAATTTTGGGTATATTGGAGCTTGAATTATTTAAGTCTAATTAGATTGCCCACTTGGCTTCTAGGAAGGTTATCAAGGAAAGTAAGAAAAGTAAACGGAGGTTATCGGAAAGAAAATGAGACTATTTGGAGAGGAATGGACGAATTGGATTTAGGTTAATAAGACCAAAACAATTTAATTAAGAGTTAATTAAATTGAGTCTTAAGCCTATAATTAAATGTTGGGCATACACTAATTAATTGCTAATTATAAGCCCAAAGGAACTTTAATATTGGGCTCAATTTTGATTAATTAATTAGATTAAATTGAATTAAAATCTTAATAAAAAAATGAAGAAGCAAAACCGAATTGTAGGATTCGATAATGCTCTTGATTATATGTTTTAATGGCTGTTGTTTTAGAAAACGTAAAAGAGCTACATCAATGACTTTGGTCATTAAATGAACATGTTATTATTATAGATAATGTTCAAGGATTGTAGTGGAGGGATCGACATTTTGAAAAGAGAGAAACGTACATCACATTTTGGCATTCTTTTGATTCAAAAAAGAATGGAGCAGTGCTTTTTTATTACTCTCCACTTACTTCCAAAGCAAATCGATTATGTTACCCTTCGTTAAAAGGTTTAATGGTTGGCTTTTAAATGAATGTGAGCTGTATGGTTTTTTTATGATAGCCAATGTCTAAGTGTTGGACTTGGAATGATATAATTCTTTTAGCATTTGATGCTAAATGTACGTGGGAGGCTTTTAGTCTCACTCATTCTCTCCTTCCATTTTCAATGATAGTGTAGAAAAACATATGGCTCTTTAGTATTCTTATGATTAAAAGAATTAAGGGTTGCATTTTTTGCTCTCTCTTCAAGCTCTCCAAAACATCGACAGTAGCAAAGAAAATGAGAAGGTCTCATTATTCTTCTTTGATCTAGCCGAATATATCAAAGAAAAGACCTCCAATTTTTCTTCTCCTTTCCTATCAAAGGATCTTATTAACTAAGTTTTCTAAGGAGAATAACTGGTGGATCATATTGGTTGGGACATAGCAGTCAGGAGTCGGTAATATTCCGATCTTGTTCTTATTATATTTATTTTCTTTATAATGTATCATGTATGGATTAAAAGCATGTTGATTTGGTGTTTACAATTCTTCTATGTTATGATTTCAGAAAAAGTTTTTGAAACTTACTATTTATCCAAACCAAGCATGTTTTTTGTTTTTGATCTAACAGAATGAAAAGTATTGATAGCATATTATATGAACTGATGCATTCCATTACATTGATATGCATGATTAGATAAAGAAGTTGTGACTGAAGTGACTAATATGAAAACGAGCTTTATTCTCAATAATTGTGAACAAAAAGCCATAGGCTCAGTTAATAATTAGCCCGATATCGATAATGGATACGGGATAGTAAATAGGCGGTCAATCAAAATAAAGTAAAATGGAAATAGAGTCACGTGTGCATTTATATATATATAAGTTCAAATGTATCATTTGAATGATTGAGATTAATTAATGGATTGTTCTAGAATAGTGTTATGAAATGTTTGTATACATGTTGTACTTGTAATTGGTGAAATATGACAAAATGTGATGTGGGATTTGATACTAGATGGTGTGCTAAACTTCTTGAAATTGGTTGTATACTTGACTTTGTGTTCTGACTAGGGTGAGCACATCAATGATGGTTCACTCACTGAGTTTGTAAACTCATCAAAATTGTAACTTTGATTTTCAAGTACAAGGGAGTTATAGCTTCTAAGGCAACTAAGTAGAATTCGAGTACTGTCATTTTGAAAACAAGAATGACTCAAAGTTCTAGTCAGCTGATATCTGAGGAGTCCAGTTAGGATGTGTTTGTTTAGCTTCTCATTTCATGTTAACATTTTATATAGAGTTGTAAACTCTCAAATGTTATGTAATGTAAATAAATGGATATAATTACTAATGATACAATGTTAGTTTATTCTATGAATGAAATGAGGAAATTGATCATTTTGAATACTTGTGTTAAGTGTGATTCCATAATAAGTCAATGTGACTGTTCTAACTTGCCATTCTCATAAGGTATGTTCTCGAATACCCTTTGAATGTTCAAGCATATGCTCTATGGAAGTGGTATGCAACAATTTTGGTTTCAGAGCATTGTTTGGCATTCTTAGGGATACATATATAAGCATTTAAACAAGAAATATAGTAAGAGACTAATATAGTGATCATAACTATTGTTTGTTATAGATCATTCACTATAGGGGATCTAGTTGCAGAATCAGCTGACCTTGAGTCTATAGAAGCTAATAGGGAGTCCCAAATACCCCAGTTTGAACAAATGCCTAAGAGAATTCTAGAGAGGAGAGGAAGGAGGGATGATAAACTTAGGAAGTTGGGGGTTGTAGAATTCTTAGAAGTATAGACCCTGCTATGGTAGAAGGTTGGCTGGAAAGAATAGAAAGGGTATTTGATCAGATGGACTGCGAGTTCAAAGAACGGATTGACTACGCAATCTTGTTATTTCATGGTCTGACTTATCAGTGGTGTAAGACTATCCCAGGTAGTTCCGCCCAACCATGTAGACTAACGTGGGAATACTTTTTGAACGTCTTTAAGGAGAACTATATGCCAAAGATCTACTTGGATAGTAAGATGAAAGAATTTCTTAATCTGAAGCAGGAAATATCACTGTATCTAAGTATGAGGTGCGGTTTAATGAATTAATGGGGTCTGTTACTGCTCTGATTCCGATTGAGGAAGATAAGTGTAAGCGGTCTGAGGATGAACTAAATATGGAAATTAGGATGAGGTTGGCTATTACTAATTTGAATTGTTTTACAAAGTTTAAGGTTTCTTTGATTCAGATTGAGTAGTTAATGAAGGATCAATAGGGAGAGTATAGGCAAGAGTTTAGGACTAAGAGGCTTGGTGAGTCTCAAGTTAATTTTGGAAGGAGATTCAGTAAACTCCATAATGAATCATTTCGATCATAGACTAGATCGAGACAGTTGGGGTTTAGACCGAGAGATGATTTTGTCCATGTTGGTAGTGGTAGAGGTCAGGCATTTAGAGGATAGACATATGGAGGGCAAACACAAAAACTACCTAGTTGTGAGTATTGTGGAAAGAAACATGGTGGAGAATGTTGGAAGATATTAGGAGCTTGCTTGTGTTTTAGCTCTTTCGAGCATTAGATTAGAGATTGTCCTGTAATATTGGGAACACAGTCTAGAGTGAAAGAAGGATCAATGACTGAAATGATTATCCAATGGAGTAGAGCCAGTGGAGTAGGATAGAGAGGCAGAGGTAGAGGTGTGTTCAGTAGATCCTAGTGTTATAACTAAGGCGCGAAGTAACCAATTGTAGTCCCTGGCCAAGATCTTTGTTATTATAAGACAAGAGACACAGAATTCCCCGGATGTTGTTGCAAGTGTATTACATGTCTTTCAATTTGAGGCATTTGTATTTTTAGGTCCAAGATCTGCACAATAAGTCATTACTCCACATCTAGAATCTAAACTACATTGTGAGAGAGAGATGTTGAAATTTATCTTAGAGGTTAGTACTCTAGTAGGTAGTACTACAGTGATTAGGGAAGTACGCAGAGGGTATAGTATTCGGGTTGACCAGGCTGAATTGAAAGCCAATTTGATAGTAATGCAGTTAAAAGAGATAAACCTTATTTTGGGTATAGATTAACTTATTGCTCATAGGGCTGTAATGAATTATTATACAAAAGAAGTCGTTCTTGAATCTCCTAATAAACTAAGAGTAATATTTCAAAAGGTTAGCCAAGCAGTGCTAGCCAGATTGATTTCATCAATGAGTGCTTTTAGGCTTATTCGAAGTAGAAGTGAGGCTTATCTAGCCTATATGACTGATACCTGAGTTGAACAGATAGTACTGGATATTCCTGTTGTTAGGGATTTCTTAGATGTATTTCCCACTGAATTACCAAGATTACCACCAGATAGAGAAACAGAGTACTCTATTGACTTAGTTCTAGGTACTGCTCCTATATCTATTTTTCTATATAGGATGACATCTGTGGAATGATCCCAGGTTTTGATATGATAAGTTTTAATATTTTTAACCTCAATAACACCGCAAGTGTACAGGTCGTTCATGTAGTATATGTCAATCCCTCAATAAGGTCTAATCTAATCGTAAATCAAAGGTTGAACTCAAATTGCAGCAATTTAAAAAACAAAACTAACAGAAACTAATTCAATCAATTAATCAATCTCAATAATCAAAATTCAAAATATATAAACAAGATAGCAATTCACACAACAAAATCAGGAATCAATCTAGGAATTACCAATTAAAAGAAAGGGGGTTTTAATTTGACCTCAATGGAAACATAATTGATTATGAAATTAAAGAATTATCAGGTCTAGATGGTCCTAGGGTGGATTACTCTCTCTCGAGGTATAATATTTAACCCTAATTAATAAACCCTAATTCGATTATGGAATTGCACCCTTTTGATTCATAATTTACCTAAAACCTAAATTAGCTTTGAATTTGGCCAATAACCTACTGAAAACTTATGCATGATCTCTTGATACACAATTTTACCAGTTTGATTCAATTCTTAACCTATTAAACTATGTAACTCTCGTTGGTGCAATTTAATGATTTTCACTCGGTTCACCCTCTCAGTTTATTTCCAAATTATAAAGGATAAAAACCAAATCACAAATAATTCAATAAAAATGCAATAAATCAAATTTCATTAATATCAAGGATAAAACTCCCGAAGGTGAGTTTAGACATAAATCAACAAAAAAAACTATTCTCAATGACTATTCCAATTCTATACGTCAAAAAAATTGAAATAAACTAGAAAATATGAGTGGAACAGATTCATGGAGGCAACGACGACGAGAAAACCTCCTGTTCTTGGGAGTACTTCATGTTAAGCTTCTTGTCCGTGTGTCTCTTCCTTCGATCCTTTCTCAATCTCTTGATAAAGCTCTCTCTAGGGATTGGGATTGTGGCTAACGCAAAACACTCCTTCTTTTATTCTTTATGTTCCTTAGATACCTTGCTAGCCCTATGTTCCTTCGAGCTCGAAACGGTTCAAAAAATCCCTCGAAATCTGACTTTTTCTCTTGTTTACATGTTTACTGGGCCATGATCATGGCTAGCATCTAACCTCTGTGTTATGATCGTGGCTGAAATGCCACAATCATGGACTATGATAGAGTCTTTCTGTCACGATCATCTCCCTTAGGCTATTATTATGGTTTGGTTCATCAGTCTTTGACCAACGCGTCGTAACGCTAGTTTAAAAAAAAACTAGACTACTACTGTAGCAGTGGCGAGTCTAGGTCGATCCCATAGGGGTTCAGTTAGCCTATGAAATGAAATTAACTGATGTTTCGATAACAGGGGGTTGTGGATTTAATAAGAAAATAAAATAAAATAAACCTAATGAAAACAAATTAAGGAAAAATTAAAAAATGATAAAATTAGGGAATTCTGTATGTATCCAATTCTTTGGTTCAACCTCAGCTTTTACCTTAATTAAGCACAATTCGTTGATTTGCTGTTCTCTAATCTCTCTTAACAATTATTGGTTGTAGATTAACATCAAGCTCTATTAATCCCAAATTTTCCTTAGATCCTAGTTAATCATGAAGCGCTTGTTAATTAACCTTAGCTATTAGGAAACCTAGAATAAGCTCTCTAAGTTTATCTAAACAACAACATTACTAATAAGAAAAATAGACCAATCTAGGCAATACTCATACAATCTTAAATTATTTAACCTATGTTATGTTATCTCTAATGATTCAGAACCAATAATTGCTACACATGAATCGAGAATACAATGATTACATATTGCATTTGATTCTAGCAATGGGTTTTTATGAAAAATGATTCAATAGAGCATTAAAATCATCATCATTCAATACCCAATCCAATAAATATAAGATAATATAATCAATTCCAAATGAGAGAAAGAAACAACAAAATAAAAAAAAAATGCTTAACTCAGGTTGTAGGTGCGATGTCGCCTCTGAACTGGTGTCGGGAAATTTAGTTTTCCATGGATCTCCCAAAAAAATGATTAAATCTCATAAAAGTCATGCCGACTAAAAACCCCTTCGTTCCTATGCTATTGCACAAGCTTCCCTACTCTCTACTATTCAAGATTTAACAGTTAAACATTTAGACCAAGCTACTATTCATGCCACTCCTCTTCTCTTTTGCTTTCTCTCACATCCCTCTCACCATAGCTTGATTTGAAAAATAAGCTACATGGTTTTTGGTCCACTCATACTATTGACGCCACCTCTCTTCCTTTTCTTTCTTCGCAAACCTTTTCATGCCTCCAACTACCTACTATATTGATGGCATAATTAAACTCTTTAATTTTTAGTCAATCGTCACTGTTCATTTCCTTTAAAACCTTCTCAACTCTTGTCTTTTCAATGGGGACATTGTGTTTGCATTAAATGTAGGCGTTATCTGCATTTAACGCAGTTATCTGCATGACTTCTCTTGCGTCCAACCTGTTGCCTTGTATTTTCTTCTTTGTTATTGTTGTTTTATGCTTTAACTTTATATTTATATTCCATCATTAAATCTACATGTAAAATTAATAAGAACACAAACTGAGCAATTAAAATGACATATAAAAAATATAAAAATCCATTCATATCAAATACCCCCACACTTGGCTTTTGGCCGTCCTCGGGCAATACATTAAAATTAAGCTAAAAAACCCCAAACATTTACTCAATTGTCATATTTTCCAAAATTATATAATTATAACCAAAGATGAATAACTTCCAAAATTTATAAGAAGAATTCAACATTCCAAGCTTTTACTTATGATCAATCAATAAGCATCATCTTCAGAAACCGAGCAACCTCATGATAGACTCGGAAATGTGTTTAAGTCAAATATTTCTATAGGTACACTCAACACCATTTATGATCATAACAATCCTTAACTTTGGATATCATTTAATTTCTTCACCACTATAATTCACATGCAAAATCATGAATGAAAGGACTTTTTAGGGTTGTAATGTAGGCAAGGTAAGGTAAGAAGTATTTAGGTCAAGTAGCATTAAAGCCATTAAGCTAGTGAAACAAAAAAACACTCATAAAAAATTGGGTATAGTTAGCTATGAAAAACGCAACATTTATATTTGACAACCTCATTCAACTCTCACACACCAACCATATAAAGCATATGCCAATCTAAAGGATTCACTAATACATTTGATGCCAACAATACATTGAAATCATAAGAGTGAACCTTTCAAGCTAACATCTACCTCATATCGAATATAATCAAATAACCCATTCATCATAACTTTAGAAGAATGCATTAATAATAAACAATGTTTCAACACATATGCACTTCCTTTTGATAAATTTATTTTAAAAATTATTTTTCATTATTTTTCTTTGTTCCAACTTTCATTTTCATTTTCTTTTCTTTTCTATCCTTTTTTTTTTGCTTTTCTCTTTTCTTTTGTTCTTTTCCCTATAAAAATGAAAATAAACTACATCAATATGGGAATTTCGATAGTAAGACGTACCAAAACATCCTAACTTTAACTAATCCACACATATGTATACCCATCCATAAAACAATCACAAATGTTCCACTAGCTTTATGGATTAGGTAGGACATTTAGTTAAGTATAAAGCATAGTTGATACAAAAAGAAAGGTATAAAGCTCGAAGGGGGTTAACAAGGGAAAAATCATGTCAATAGGATAGGTTTTTTGGCTAATGTATTTTATGAAAAACAAAGAATGCCTAATTATATCCATGTTAATGTATTTGATAAAAATGTAGTCTTGAATAGAAATTCAATGCAAAATCGAGATGTACATATCATGAAGGTCACACATTATCAAATGACAATGAGGCTGATATGGATGTTTCAGTCTAGTAAGGCTTAAAATCTCACCGACTTTGTCTACCATTAGTCACTATTCTTCTAAAAATAATGCATATTGATCAATCATAAGAGTAAAAATGCATACTAAAGTTTCCATGAAATTCTTTAGTCAACTCATTCTCTATTCATGACTATATACCCCAGAAGCACCAAAAAACGAGTAAATGTTTCTTTGTTTGTTTTATTCCTTCTCTCATTTTGATTGAAAACTTAAAACAGGAAAAATAAACCAACAAAGAACACAAATTCATATAAAAAGAAATGCAAAAAAGTAAAGAAAAGAAATTTACTTCCCTTAGGTTGCCTGCTAAGAAGTGCCTTTGTTTCGGGTTGTTGGCTCGACTCCTTCTTCCCCTCACATGACAAAATTGTGATCTTCTGGTATTACAGTTAGCATTGATTGTAGCACCCCCTTACCGCAGGGTACACACCGGGACGCCTACAGGTCATTCCGATACATATCTTACGATAAGGGTGAACTACGATCAATCACTACTAACACCTCACATGGCATCATAATAAAACATCAGTATAAAAATCA
>JAOSBN010036958.1:0-15761 GCA_027563595.1 Erythroxylum suave
CAGCCAAGGCGAAACCTCAGATTCGATTGCTGAGGAAGACGCACAAATTGCACAACGTGACGTGCAAGGAGCAGTATGTGAAGGCCTCCAAGGAGCAGAACGACAGCGACTCGAAGAACCTCAGTTGGTGACCTGGACTTGCTCTTGCGGCCAGCGACTCTCGGATTATTATACAGAGCTCGTGCCTGGAGCAGTTGAATTATTGCAAAGTCGACTTCGAAATGAATACCCTGGCTGCCCAAGCCCACGGTATCAACCTTGGATCAAGTACATACTGTGGACGATTTCACGAGTCCACACTGCGGTAATCAGCCAGCAAACCTCCGACCGGGACGATGCATCGCTGTCTATATATGGTATCGCGCAGAGTCAAGATGTGATTGCGAGCAGTGGTCAACCTTCAGCACCTATCCAAGATGCGTCTGCAGGGACGTCACTACGTCCAGTATCCGCTGTGAACTCAGATCCGACATGTTTGAGCACATCCATGCCGACAAATTCATACTTGCTCCTTTGCCTACCAGAGAAATTCGCCGGAGTAAAGCTCTATCACCAGCAGATCTTGAGTTCCATACATCATCCGGCATCTGCATGCTCAATCTCGAACGACAGACAACTCTTCAAACTACTCAAACAGCGGTACCGCTCCATCAGAAAAACAAAACTCTCCCGGATCTGGCCCAGAACAGTCATCCGCGTGTCAATGGCCCACTTCCTCGTCGACCTCGAAAAGTACGTCGAGCTCAGGCACTACGCGTGCCAGGCCACACGGATGGACTGCCAGTGTATCCCACCGACATCCAACATAGAGTACCACTACAACCCTCGAAACCCGCCGCATAGACCACCCATCGCCACGAACTATCTCACCCACTACTTCCAAAACCCAGACTGTATCCGCAGCAGTGAGTTCTGCTTCACCCTGAACCAAATCCCCAAACGCCTGAGCGAGTGTGTGGTCACGTCCAACTCCGCGAGGCTCGAAGCTTGGGGCCTGGAGTTCGAGGAGGGTTGGTATCAGGGTCGGGTTCAGAAGTTGTTCGCTTGGCTCGTCGTGGTCGGCGCCTTTGTCTTCTTCGTCTTGTGGTGGGGATTGAAAAGAGATGTGCAGGGCGCTTCTGGGGTTGCCTCTTTCTGCGTTGGGGCTTTGGCGCTGCTTGGGTATCTTGCATCTTCTGATGCGAGGATGCCATCGTGATGATGCCTGTTGACTGCTTCTGGGAAGGTCGGGTGATCTAAGAAACAACTTTGGTCTTTGTTGATAGACATCTAGCCTACGTGTTGGTTTCGTCAGTGTTCTTATCGGAATGGATAGCATTCTCTACACCATCTGAATGAATCCATCCCTGTCAATCAAGTGATTGCCAGACCGCCACCGAAACAGTCAACGCCGCCACGCATCGCATCCACCCCGCGCGGCTCGTCTCACAAACCGACCTCTGACCAAGCCAAACCACCGAAGACGAAGACATCGTCCTCAAAGCAGCCGCAACAGAAACACCCGTGCGGCACAGCCCGCCGATCCGCGCCACCCCAAACACCGGCTGAGTCAGTCGCCAAAGATGATTGGCCAAGATTACTCGTTATATGCTGCGCGAATCACAATCTCCGCCGGCACGCGCGCTTGCCCGGCGCGTTGGAGCTTCAGCCTGGTCAGCCTGATACCGCACAGGCGTCGTGTGTAGGGCGTTGGCGGTCTACACAGATTCGAGGCAATGTTCTGTTGGTTGATAAATAGAGGTGTTTGACCTCTGAGTCTTCTATTTTCACTGCATACGATATCGTTCGACCAACACGGCGTACATTTACAGTGAGAAAGAGCTTTGATATTGTGTCCAGTCTTTCTAGAAAGCACATACCGTCATAACTCACCACTACGATCACTCCGTTCCAAGGGTGCTGATTTCTGTCATACCATCCAGCGTTCGCCGCAGGCAACCAGGCACAGTCACACGACCTACTAGACGGGTAGGAATAGCATTTGGAACAACGTTGCGGACGACTCGCTGTCTATTGTGCTCACCTTACACAACATCAACGTCTCACAACATCACGATGTCGACCCGCTCTTCAAGACGTTCGGGAGGAGCCAGTGCTGCATCCACTGGGCTCAGCGGTCCCAAGAGCTCCCTCACCTGGAACGTGTGGAACTCTGAGAAGGCTTCGGGGCGGAGCGGCAGCAGTCGTGAGTCGTACGGTACGGCTCACAGCCAGCCTGACGTGACCGAGATGCCTACCAGGCCAGGTAAGACCTTTGCAGCTATTCCGTTTGGCCTGTACATTGACAAAACGCCGCAGCTTACCATAAGGACTCAAGATCAGGTCATCGGTCAGGACACATTCATCGATCCTTGCTCGCGCGGGTACGGCCAGCTAGACCATGACGACACGCGCCGAGTCAACGTCATGAACAACCTGGAGAGGATCAGCGACGCACAGCGTCGTACGTACGCCGAGATGGACCGCGGGCGGGAGGGAGGACGCCCTTCCGGGTCTGGGAGGGGACGCAGTGAGATGGATGGAATGTTCGTTCCTCGCACGTCTCGTGGTAGCGAGCGCTCGCCCAGGTCGGGCGTCTCTGCGGCTCTCGAAGACGTGCGCCGCCTGGGTTTGGATACGCACCAGTTTTCAAGCGATTATGATTACTCGACGAGAGATGCATCTAGGGATTTCAGCAAACGTCTGGACGTTGATCTGGCCCGCGAGCGTGCTTCGAGCTCTAGAAGGAGATGAGTTGTGTCGGATGTCTCGAGTTGTGAGCGGACTGGAGGAAGAGTCCGTCTCCGGTGTCACGGATGAGAAGGGAACCTGGTAGCATGACAGAGATTGCGAAAGTGAGGCCCTAGAGGATGAGAAATGAGGCAACTTCTGTCTTGTCAGGGCGAGCATGAGAGCTTCAGATAGTCCAAATTCAACACTGCTGTACCACCACAATGACAGACCCACAATATCGTGGCGTTATATGCAGGTTTTGACTGCATAAGAAAGGTCATGTTGGCACAAAGTCCCAACATGCTTGCAGATCGTACAACCTCAGCGTCCTTCCCCCTGCAGACTCCTTGCGTCCCAAGGCCTCTTCCCTGGGCGTCGAAATTGACTTTCCGTCCTTCCTTGAAATCACGTCTTCTCCTCTTACAGACCAGGTTGTGGTATTTTGACCGGAGAGCTTTGACTGGGTTTCCACCTCCGTGTGAGCCCCAATCAGATGCCACAATCTCGTAACACGTCGCGTGAGCTCAACAAGCGGGTCCCGTGATGTATTCAGGTGTGGCACAAGGAAGGCAGGTGGGGTGGAGAGGCATGTACTGTACAGTGGGTGTCACGACCCACTGTACCAGATGCAGATCGGGGGCTTGCAGGACAAGTCCGGACCTTTCAGGAAAGCGGATGCTTGCGCCCATCCCTTTCCAGCTGTGTCACACTCACCCTGCATGTTTCAACGCACCTGCCAGGGAACATTTGGATGTGGTCAGCTGAATTTGCAATGCCGTCATTTGACATTCGACCCGTGATCCTGGTGAGCACGTTACTCTCCCGCTCTCCCGCAAAACGAGGCGCAGAAAGAGTGACGCGAGGTTTCTGCCACACACCATGTATGAAATGACTCGCGTGTCAAAGTGAACCGCTGTCAGGCATCTGGACCAATCGCGTGTCATCTGTTGAATACAGATCCGGGTCGTTGCAGATCTATCGACCTTGTCGATCACCTGCAGCGTGTGAATTCAAATCGAACATCCACTTGAGCGCGTTGAACAAATTCAGAGGTGACGATGCAAGGGTTCACTGTCATAGCCTAGACCATGTCCAGTTTGGCCTTATTGAAGTGTTTCTGCTTCGACTTGCGTGATGAGAGATGTCATAGTATTGCGTTTACACAGTGGAAGTGTATGCCTGAGAACTGCTGGATGTTGTTGCTGCGTGCAAGATTGGTTGACCTGTGCTTCGTATTCCCAGAACGTTTGTCTCGTGAGTGATGCTCGGTAAGTCGAGCTTTGGCCACGGCTGAAACACCTGGAATCTTGAGAAAGCTCCGGGAGTAATGCACAATCGTAGCGCGCGTAGTTCCGGTGGTGATTGTGTCCAATAATCGGTTGCGTCGCATCCCTTCATGCTCGATTTCTGAAATGGACACTCTCGACAAGGCAATCAAGGGCTGACCATACTCCCCTCAGGACCGTACTTAGAGCTGCATCTTGATTTCAGACAGACTCGTTTCGTTCTAGGTGGAAATGAAGATTCATGTCTGACGTGTGTCCATGCTCGCAGATTCAATCAACGACTTCTCTGGAGCTTGCACAATGAATGAATGTCATGTGTTTCTGCAGTCACGAATTCTGCATGATCGCAAGTGTCGAGATCGGAATGAGAGGGACATCTACTTTGTAGTGGATAATCTGATTCGAGCGACAGCTCAAATTCTGTTCGGAAGCACTTTCGAGACCGAAACGCTGAGATGGTGAGGGAGCACTATCCTACCTGTCTCGACGCTCACCACTCAGGCGCTCCGTCTCACTGTGCGCGATTTTCAGAGAGGATCTTGAGCCGCGTACGACCTATGCGGCTATTACATTTTGTGGACACAGATGGCACGAACAAGGCGTTTTGCGCCCATCGTTCCGACTGCTGCAGCCCGAGGTAAATCGGTTCGATGTGTCAGGCTGAAGGAAGTACTGCACCTCAGCATCGTGTACAGCACGAAACCTTGGGAGTTTCGTCACGGTGACGAGTGAAGGCGGTAATGCTAAGACTGCGTGCTACCTATAGGGCCGCGCTTGGTCTGCTGAGCCCGGCGTTGTCATAGACAGGGGTGCGTCAGGGTAGCTATGCGCACACCCACTTGCGTTTCGAGCAGTGTTTGCCCTACGAGAAACGGAGACACAAGGCGAAGGTTAATTAGCCGACTTTCCTGGCGCTCGTCAGCACTTTCAACCGGCGCTTACTTGTATTTGCCGAACACGTTTGCTCTGGACGTCAGCCGACTCGCAAGTCAAGCCTGACAGACCCTCAAGCTTCTTGGGTCACCATACAATCGTATCTACTTCGCACGATTCTGACCACGCTGAGAAAGAAGAGCAAGCGACCGAGGGAAGAATCTCACTGTTTCCGGGCGCCGCGAGTATTTGAGATAGCTGTTGCTCATCGATTAGTGGAGCACCAATGATAATCCGACAGGTCTGCCTGATACGTCAGTATTGTTGCAGAGTCTCGCACATTTGAATTTAGATACTAGCGTCGATGATACCATTTGCTCTCGATAGCCCCAGATTGGCAGACTGTTCGAGCGATGAATACTACATCTGACGAGTGGTCCTTGTACACATCGAACCTGATGCACCTGCAGGGCGCAGCTCTTAGTCCATACCGAAGGGTTTGCCCTCTGAGGCTGGCCAATCAACCACGGCTTCGTGTTGAGTTCGATAACCCCGCCCGCTCAAGGTTCGCTCAATTCTATGAAGGTGTTCATCACCGTCTGAGACACAAATTCGGCACGGACCTGGCCAACCAGTATGGTGCGGCCTTATGCTTTGTCTCATCGTCAACACTCGAATTCTGGTGTGATTGGAATCAGCTGCCACGTTTTGGGCTTGGGAAAAGTGAGCTGGGGCGCTCCGTACCCGTGTTGCCTGGTTTCGTGGAGATTGCATCGTGCAGCTGATAGACATCTAGCGAGAGCTTTGAGTGGCTTGCGCATGAGGTTTATGTCTCCCTAACGCCCATCACAGCTGCAAGGCAATCGTGCACTAGATCTGTGGACGACGAAAACCACTAGTCTCTTTCCGGAGATATCGATTTCATCAAAGCCAATAGGATCAACTGGCGCCTCTCTGTTGCCTTGGAGACCTGCAAGGCAGAGGGAACAACGAGCTGGCCAACAACATGGAGAATGCTGCACCTTCTCATGTGAACGCGGTCATTCTCAGCTTTTCCAGACCGAGAATGAACTACCGAGAGTACGAGTATCCAGATTGCAGCTTGTAGAGCCACGTACCCGGGATGGTTGGCATGAAGTCACGCAGTGAGGACACCGCCGGGCGGGTACCGACGCCCGGCCTGGCTAGTCAATCGCAATGTACGTCGCTCCGCATGCTGACGGAATAACATGCCATCACACGATCGCCCGTGGAAGAAAGACTTAGGGACTACGGCTTTGAGGAATGCTGAATTTCACTTGTGGATCCGTTAGGGGAATTGTGTTTCAGCTTCGCATTTGGCTGCCATCTGCTGGCGTCGGACCACGAACAACCGTTTCTTACCAGCGCATGTTTTCCCGAGATGCCTTGGGAGCCCCTTCTCGAGATGCCTGGCCCAACGGTTGAAGCCGGTCTCAGTCCATACAAGAATTGTCGATCCGTCGAAGCTTGAAGAGTTCCGTTGGGTGGGTCAGGCGTGCACGGAGTATTTTGGTCTCCGTCTGCCTAATTTTTTCACTGAATTGTGATGTTCACCACTCCTCCAAACCATGCTTGCTCTAGTCCTTAGTAACGAGCGGCATGTGCGTGGCCAGGTAATAGTCCATGTCGAAGTGGGCATCAGGACCTTTGCTTATGTAGCTGACCACCACGTGGACGTTGGTGTTGGCAGCGGCCTTCGGTTGAAATGCTCTCGTTGAGCGTGCGCAATGCTGCTGTGCCACTCCTCGCAGAATGGTCAATCAACTGATCGGTTTCGACAATTGAAACAGACGCGACGTCAGTGTCAGAACCTCGCATTACATTGGAATGCCAGCCCGATTCCTACCTGCCATCTAATCGCTTTCTCAGCACACCACTGGGTCTGCATATGGATGCCTCTCCAGGGAGCTCAAAATTCGGGTGCAAGGAATCATCGGCATGGGTCCTTGCTCAATCCAGACCAAATGACGTGCAGTAGTGAGGTTGTCAGAGTAGCGGTCATTGTTGCGCACGGTCCTGAAGTCTGTTGCGATGTTAGTGGATGTATCCTCCTGCTGATGTGGGCTTGCGTATGTAGATAGCGAAGCAGAGTGTGAAACCCCTCTTCATACCCAATGGTCTGATACCCAGGCCGGTTTCTCCGCACTGGCTCAGGCGCGGACATGGACGCCCTAACGTACTATCCCCAATGCCGCGGCGGCTGGTATGCTCATTCGGCATGTCAATTGGACTGCCATTCAGCGTGCATACATCTCTGTCACCATTCATGCGGAAAGGACTGAGATGAGGCTGGAGATTGCGCTGCAGCAAAAGATCGATGATTGAGCACTGCGTGTTCGTTAGGGTCGAGACTGTGGCATCATACCACCTCGGACGCCTGAAGAAGGCCTTTGAAGGCTTGGAACGTGCTTATAGCTGTCTTGTGCCTGTGAAGCCTAACGATGACGATGGCACACTATAAAGAAAGGATTTGACGAAGAGTTGGACGCGGAGATAGTACTCGGTGGGCCAAGTAAAACTATCCCTGGATTGGGCTCAGTGACACGAACCGAACTGCATTGACGACCAGGCAAGCATCATGCGCCGCGCACCGTTTTACGGACCTTCCTCCTTCTTCTCTGTTTCCCTCCTTGGTTGACAAGGCATGAGATCGTAAGGGATGGCATCGCCGAACTCGGTGACCGGCATGCGCCCTCGAGCGAACAGGATGGACTCAGCGTTTGGAAGTCAGGCGGCTCTGAAGCAAGAGAGCGTCTTAAAGAGCAGGGGGCTGGTCGAACAATCTTAGCGGGCGGAGGAGGAGTATTAGGGGCGGTATCCTAACGTTTTCAGCGTTCCAGCTGTCAAGGCGCTGGCGAGCTAATTTGTGGATTTACCGTAATAGGTCTAGCGGCCGCCTTGCGATCTATACCGCCGCTAAGCCAAGGCAGAGACTACTGCAATATTTGATGAAGACAAAACTCGGCTTGGCTTCGAGTGTTTAAGAGCGACATGTTCGCTTCCAATGCAAGTGTGATCCTGTGTGAGTATCGTTCGCGCTCGAGCGACAGCACAATCAGCTCGAAACCACCTTTTGGCGGTGTGACCGATGCGGTAAACCAAGACGGGGTTTCAAGGAAAGTCAACACAGCCATCTGGATTCTTGGGTGGTGCAACCTTGATGTCGGTCACCTCAGAGAGAAGGCAGAACGTCAGCAGTAAGTTGAGCCCCCTCACCCTCCAACTCGTAATCCGACGGCACGATGTTCTTCAGACTGACATGTGGTCAAGGCGAATGTTGGCACTCCCCTCTTGATGGATGAACCGCTCGAAGAGCCCATTGAGCACTTGCACTCGCAGGACCCGCCCAGCCAGCTTCATCTGGGTGATGCCGGAAAAGCGCTTCCGCGGTCCAGCCCGCCAAGATCTGATCGGGCGGCTGGTCCCTACGCAGGTCTTCGACGTGGGCAGGACTCGGACGACCTACATGGTCCTCATCGGTATCACGCCCCACGCTCACAATACGTTAGCTCTCAAATGTAGGTGACGACAGCTCAAAGTAGTCTCTACCCGCCTTTCCCTTGTCGTGCACTTACTGAGCGAGATCTTCTCACAGCCCTTCCCTCGGAAGGTCCCATCACATTACGTCCCCAACAGATACCCCGGCTCAGCCGCAGAATGTCTTGCACCAGACCGAGTCCGACGCTGCTTCAGACCTTAATGCCCGGATGAGGCAATCGCATCTTACTCACAAGCCACAGAAGCGTACGACAGATCACATGCTGGATGCCGACTCAGCCTCACAGGCCGACTCGCGTCCGACCAAACATCCGGCGCTGAGTCCTCCGTCGATGCACACCAATTCACCCAGCCAATCACACGCCCAGCACTGGCGGAATAGTGTTCACGAGTCGACGTCGCCCACATTGGCTCACTTCCAAGGCAAAGCCGGTCATGTAGTCTACGAAGCATCATCCCAATCCAAGACCTCACCGCCGTCACCGCCGTATGGCCTGGCCCCAGAGAACGTGTTGGTCAAGCAACCTACCACCCGTCCTATCACCGAGCCACAGCTGATCAATGAAGTCAAGGGCATCTATGCTGGCTTGGTGATGGTCGAGAGGAAATGTGTCGACATCATTGATCAGCAGAACGCCTCAAATAAACGTCTAAGCGACCAGCAATGGAAAGCCTTAGTGGCTCTACATAGGACGTTACTCCAGGAGCATCATGACTTCTTTTCTGCCTCACAACATCCTACAGCCTCCGAAAACTTGAAGAAGCTCGCCACCAAATATCTCATGCCTGCACGAATGTGGAGGCATGGGATCCACGCCTTCCTCGAGCTCCTTCGTCACCGTCTACCCGAGTCTATGGAACATATGTTAAGCTTCATCTATCTAGCCTACTCGATGATGGCCCTTCTAAAGGAAAGCGTGCCTAGCTTTGTTGAGACCTGGATCGAATGTCTCGGAGACTTAGCTCGGTATCGTATGGCCATTGAGGACACCGACCATAGAGATCGGGAGATATGGTCGAACGTTGCTAAGATGTGGTACAACGAAGCTGCTGACAAGTCTCCCAATGTTGGGCGTATACAACACCATCTAGCCGTGTTGGCAAGGCCTAACATTGTCGAACAGCTGTTTTACTATGACAAAGCTCTTGTAAGCGTCGTGCCCTTTACCAACGCACGAGAGTCGGTGATGTTGCTTTACGATATGTTCTTCAAGAACAACGAGGCTGTTCAGTCACGATATCCTCCCGCTGAATACGCTTTCGTTCATTACAATGCATTGCTTTTCACTCGCCAGAATCCATCAGAGTGTCGTCGGATGCTCGAGCTGTTACGCACTTCGTTTGGCAGTCACATGGATCGGGCTGGCGCGAGATTCAAGATGCAGGGCCCGCAAATCGCAGCAGCACTCTTTGCGGCGCTACTCGATTTTGGCAGCTCAGAGTCGGTTCTGTGGAGATGTTACGAGCACGAACTGAAAGAAACAGAGGCACAACGCAAATCGCTAGAAGGACAGGTTGTCGAGTCCGTCATGGCTGTGAAGGAGACGAATAATTTGAAACCCAAAAAAATAAGAGAGTCAACGGATCTCAACTCACCAATGGAGAGGCTTTCCAACTCCGCAAAAATTTTTAAGCAAGAAAATATTTTCAATTCTGAGGATGTTGTCGCCCTTGCAGCGTCTATGATTTTGGAAGCTGTATCGCTAGTTTCCTCTCGCATGGGAGATAAGAACATCGTCCCGTTCATGCATGTGGTCCTGGCAAACCTCTGGGATCTGTCCCATATTGTGGGAGCACTCGCATACATCCAGGCTTACGTGCCGTGGAACAACCTGGCTCTTTTCCTCAACACCCTGGGACGATCAGGTGTGTCATTTGACAATGTTGAGTCTGATGAGTTCCCACCTTCCCATGGTGGGGCAGGAAGACAGCTACCCGAAGACTTCATCATGCGAGGTATGATGACAAGCCGCCACTACTACAAGGAGGGTTTCTTTGCGACTGACGTGCTGGTGGACGAAGATGAACGTACGATAGAGTATCCCAGCCACCAGGCGCCCCGAGCAGAGCGTTGTCTGTGGTTGGGAAGACGTTTGTCCAAGCTGAATACGTACCTGGCCTATGATCCGAACACAAAATTGTTCGAAGCCACAGAGTTCGCTAAATCCTTAGCGACGCAATACGTTTAGCTGCGTGGTTGCAGTCTTGGTGAGAGAGAGCCTGGCCAGCTGCTTGCTGTGCTCTTAGTGCGCAAGAGATCGTTTTTGACGCGCACGACAGTTTCGCTGAGGTACAGTTGCTTACGTACAGATTTCAGTGAATGCATTCCTAGACTAGCAATCTTCCTGAATGGATGATGATGACAGTTCCATAAACTGAAAGGTCAGAGCATTCGCTGTGAGAACCTGAGGTCGAAGCTACCGTGGCGCACAAAGCCACCTCTCTGTGGGTAAAGGTTGGGCTTGCCGTACACCTTAGGCTACGCATCCCCAAGAGGGGACATCCAGAGGTGCTTTCTGCAGCGCTACTCCCCAAGCACCTTAGGCTTGCAATAGCCTGCAGCGAAGCGTACTGCTTCCAATCCATGGTCCTGCATGGCGAGCGACGCGTTCGCGGGGTCGTCAAGCATACAAAAGGTTCGTCTTCTCACATTTTCGGTCGAGGTGTGTCTGAGACAGTGGAGGAATACTTAAGGGATTATCTAGATTAGATTTCAACATAGGCGCAACCCATAGAAAAAGTTTCGTGTCTTCACCAGACAACTACTCTGTCATTCATCGTGTTTTACACGTCAACCACCCCGTGGAACATCTCCCGACCGTGCTGAAAGACCAACGAACACGACTCTCGGCCGCAGAGCATCAGGTCGTTGTTGCGATCCCAGGATGATTGCCACCGCCGATGGCAGGAGCTGACATTCTGATTGCGCCGACAACTGCAGTATCTACATAAAGCCTCTCATGAAGAACAACGCGGACAAGACGCATCATCCTACAATATCACGGAATCACAACAGATCCATCAATGGCAAACACGAGAAATTGTCGTCACTGCGACAGTGAGTTCTAATGTCGCTTTCGTTCTCTTTGCGAAATGTCCCGTGGCAAAATCAATATCTCGGAAGCATGGCGGTATGAGAACGTTCGGAAACTTTTGGGGACGGACGCGCCGGGGTTCGTCCTTCACCACCAATTTTACCCGCCACACTGCTCAGCCCTCAAATCTCCCAAGTTGTGGCGAAGTGACCTCACTGCTGGAAGTTTAAGGAATACCAGGCCAATAATTCACGTCAACAGTTTTTATCAGCGCATTCTAAGGTGATTCAGGTGCATACTATGTAAGTTGGATGGCAATTTTCTGCTGTCACAGCTGTCGCTTCCGACTGGACGGAACTCATTGGCCTGGAAGGCTTCTTGAGACTGGGTTGTCAATCCATCAAGACAAGACCGTCCTATCGCCTCTCTATATCGTCCATTACGGTCGCATTACACCAAGACTTTGCATGTCTGTGCGGCAATACAACCTATGACCGAAGTCAGCGGCCGCTTCGCCTTAATACAAGCAAGCTTCACGTGCCGCAGCATTGTTTGATGCACTTACATGGTTATCATTGTCTTCGATCTGGCTTCAGTCGTGTTGATTAACGCCACGCCGTCTTTGTCTCTTTACTCGACTACAACGCTGCGGCGCCCAATCATTGAGTGACCACATGTGTTCCACGATAGGGGCTACCATCGTTGGAGATTCCCTGTGTCACAAGGCGCTTGTGATAGACTAGTCTTGGCCACATGACTGGCAGGTAGCTGGGAGATGACTCGGTTGTTGATCCCTGTCGACGGTCAACCTGAAAGCCCAACGCATTACTACCTTATTTGGGTAAAACAACGGTACCACCATCAGGCATTGCTCGTGTCTACGTCTAGCTGGGGCCTGTCGTCTGTCGAATTGGAAGCGAAATTGAAACGAGGCATGTTCTCTCTGACGAAGAAGCTACCAAGAGGCGGGTGCTTTTCATCGCCGATGTTGCCTCAAAGTTGTGTTCTGCTTGATGAGCAGTGAGCTCTGGTGGGACCAGTAGGCTGTGATGATGATCGAGACCGATGCCTAGTCAATCATTCGTCAACATTTTGTTGGAACCACATTGCACACCTGTCTTAGTCGCTGCCTTCTCGAGGAGGACGGGAACTTTCCAGAACTGTTGCTGGGGATCCTCCCGTCTCTGCCGTTACTGTGGAAGTTGCAGGGGCACAGCAGACACCGCTGCCGTTGTGGGTCTCTTCTCTGCCAACTACTTCCAGATCTTGAGGGTGTCTGGGCGTCATTTGGCCTGTGAAACAGGGCTTAGCGAAGGCAGAGCACACTCTAGGGAGTCCTTGCATTGTGTTTCTGCAACAATAAGCGTATCATTCGGGACCAAACTTCAGCAGAGTACCAGCGCTAATGAGTTAGTATGCATATGATAGTTGATGACTTCTGACTTTCCAAATTATGCTCGGATCGTTGCCCAATACGCTTTCGCAAGGCAGCCAGCAGGCATTGTACCGAAAACACACTCTCTTGCGATTCTGAAAAATTCACACGTTGCCGGGCGCCGGAAACCAAGGTGAAGTCTACAACGCATGTCATGGTCTGCTGCTAAATTGGTGAGAACACAGGTATTCTGGCAATTCCCTCAATCTACGATCCGTCTTATTCTTCCATGATTTACAATGGTATACGAAGTAAACAGCAAGATCATGTCTGGAACATCTGCTGTCACAATCTTTTCATTATGCTGCAGACCGCCATTCTCTGGCATGGAAGATCAGCCACTAAGTCAGTCAAAACACCTGTCAAACATCAGTCATTGCCGTCAAATCACCACTTTTGCCCATCAACCCGCACCCACAGCTTTGCCATCAAGTTTTCACTCCTCCCAACGTCAGACCAATAAAACCGCAGCATGGCATCGTCACCGAAGGCGCTCCTGACGACACGTGAACATACAATCTGCAGAAACGTGGGATACACCGCTATTTCCCACGACGAGAGGGTGACAAGAAATGGACAGGCTTGACTGTTTCCCGCACCTGAAGCTCTGATCTGAGGGGTGTAATCAGGTGAATTGCGATGCCAGGTCAGGCCCGACATATGCCGGTTTGAAAAGTTCTGTGCAGCATACGCATTGTGAGTGCTGCATGTGACACCGGTCGATCTTGAGCAATGAGTGCACGAGGGAAAAGGCGCAATATACTGTCTCGTGGTCTCCAATGGTGCAGTAGAGCCAGAGATGCCTGGTCTGGAGTGGCCACCAAAGGTAAGAAAAAGTCCAAATTCTCACCGTGTATCGTGTAAAGACATTATTTCCGCTCAGCTGCACGTAGCAATCTTTCTTCGTTGCACATGCGTCACTTTCGATCAGCGTGTTCCAGAATGACTGCGGTTTTCGCGGTTCGAGTGCCTGATCAAAAGAACTTCCCATTGCTCTTCCTTCTTTATCCAGTCTCCCAGTCAATATTCTGCAACTGCAAAGTGACAGACAACGAATGTGCACTACACTCATGTGCTCATCGTGCAGTTGAAGGTACTCAGTACCGTTGTTTCATGTGTTCGCTGCGGAAAATAAAGGATATCACCCATACTGCGTGCTAGTACGTACGGCCAGTTCGTGGCTGTGACACAAACATATCACTTGACCAGGCGAAGGGCGCAAAATTCAGAGACAGGGACTCGGCGTCTGATAGATCTTGCTTCTGAATGCATCCAATTATGATGAGTCTGAACTCTACAAGAAATGTAAGTGCCTGACCATGGAGTCTCCCTGGTCGTGCGGAGCCATCACTTGGACCACAAGACCTTCTGCATTGTGATCAAAACCACTCTCTCAGCTCTACAAGGTCCTACAACCCCGTCTCGAGATACCATTGAGATCCTAGAAGTTCAAGTGTTGTCTCCAAAAACCTGAACTGTCGTTCACAATTCTTGATATGAACCCAGTCGGGAGAACCCGAAGGCAGTTTCCGTGCAGATCATCACCGGACGAACACCTGCACTGCCACGCGGAAGACCCTGCATGAGCCACACCTTCACTTCTCAGCAGTCGGGCAAAGCCGCATGGAACTGGACTCGCATGCTTTTCTCGGCAATGCTGATCATTCTGTACTACCACAGGTGAGTGCCTAGGTTCGGGAGCAAATTCCTAGATAGGAATTTGCCAGAGTTGGCCGTCTCGAGTGCGGTTACAGTCGTTTGGAATTTCAGTGGTTTTTGGTGTTTGACGAGTTGTAATCCTTGCCCTGGGCAAAATCCATCCAGGACGTTCGAGCGAGATGACATGGAAGGAGACCATGGGTGTGGTTATCACGGCACGAAAGGGTTTGACGCGTAAGCTGTAAGTAAGACTGATCTTTGAGACCATTGGATCATGCGCCCACCGCCCAGGACACCGTAAGAGCCAGACAAGAGGACAGGACTCTTCAGTGTCGTGATCAAGGGAGACTTGGCCACTTGGCTGTCAATTGCCACATACAAGTTTCGCGTGTAAGTCAACTGACTTGTGATCTTTACAAAGCTGAAGGACGTTTCGCACGCAGTGTGTGGTTGACACCTTGCACTCGCCTTAGCAAGATCGGCGCGTCTTGCCTAAACTTCGGAGAATAAATCGCGTCAGAAAAACGTAATTTTATGCCTCAGCCTCTCTCACATGCGGTTGTCACCACACCTGAACAACGTTGCAACGTCCTCTTCGCCTTTTGACGCATCGTACCTCAACCCGTATCAAGGACCTTTCTCCATCAGCTCATCGCGACCTCCGAAGGCAGACGGAGACCTTACGTACGCACTGCATTGTCCCAGACAGCCCCCGCCGCATAGGAGCGAAGGAAGCCGACTCCGTCTCCTTCACGTCAAGGAATTCCACCTACCGAATTCGGGCCCGACATCCTCCTTTTCGCCGCAAGGAGTCGACCGAACGTCTCAGAACACTTCCCACCAGGCAAACACGTTTACGAAGCAGCATATCCCGCCGCAATACCACGTCAGGCACACACACCGGGATTCCTGAAACAAGAAGCGAGAAGCACCCACAATACAGCATCGCCTCCACATCCCCACAGACGCACACGTAACGCTCGAACACACACGGTTTCGACATGTCGAGCAACGTTGGGCTGACGACCCCGCGCGGCTCGGGCACGTCGGGCTACGTGCAGCGCAACCTGTCGCTGCTCAAGCCGCGCTCGACGGGCGCCAGGATGGGGGACAGGAACGTCCGTTCTCCGGTCATCACGCGGGCGAGCCGGGCCATCAGCTCGTTGGCGGGGTAGGTGGTATCGGCGACGATCGCCTCGGCCTGCGCGACCTTCTCGGGCCGGGCCTGGTCGAGCGAGCCGA
>JAOSBN010036969.1:0-15759 GCA_027563595.1 Erythroxylum suave
CCTCGCCACATTCCACCCCCAGCCCCTCCCACTCCACCAGTTCCCCCCAAGAGCTCGGAAGCTTCTGCTTCTGCTGCTTCATGCATATCCCCGCTAACATGCTATCACTATTCATGCGTCGCCAACAGACCGTCTAAACACTCACTCTCGATGCACGCAAGGGTTGCAAGAATGCGCGGGTGTTGACTAGTCGCGGCATGGATCCGCTGGCTGGCGCTGTCTGTCCCGGCGGCCTTTGCTCGCCACGCCCTGCAGTCGTAAACTATATTCAGAGCCCACGTCTTCCTGAATGATGACCTTCCTCCTCGGATCTCATCAGCACAAGGTTGCTGTTCTCACTGTGGCATTGCCTGACTTTCCCATCTGTGATCGCCGGCTCATGACAGAGCGTCTTCCTCGCGATGCCTCCCGAGCATCGGGGCAGTTCTGCTAGAAGCAAGAGCAAGGGGAAAGGTTCCCTGCACGGAGGCGAGAGTAGGTCGATCACCCAATATATAATGTGGTCGATTACTGAGGTGATGTAGGCTACCGGGCCAGAGAGCAGTCCACCTACGGGGCTAGTGCCGCGAGAGGTGATTATTTCGATGATCAAGATCCAGTACCACACGGCCACGGAAATTTCCATGGCTATGGCGACGACGATGACGACAATGAGAGGGAGCGTCGTGATGAGGACCGTCGTGAGTATGTAAACTTGGTCGTCATTTTCCTACTGCTTGCTCATCCTGATAGCCCAAGAACGCCTAAGTACGATTCTTCGAGGGCCAGGTATGTGACGCTCTCAAATTAGAAGAGGCGGCTCCTGTCGACCCCGTCTTTCCCAAGTCCACCACGCACAGGCGACTGACCAGAGTAGTACCACGAGTACTTCGACCATACGACCCCAGTATGAAACCGTGACCAGAGAGCGTCCTCCTCGTCGCTCGGTTACTGACGTCCATGAGGACGACCGTGGTCCGCAAAAGAGTCGGACTCAACGGGATATTCCAGCCGTATCCCGTCAAGAGCCATCAGTCTCTGGCAGTGACCTTCTCATACGGCCGGGCAGCCTCGTCGCAGCGTTCATTGACCTTGGACTGACGGATTACAAGGCAATGTCGAACTTCATCAGTCACTTTCCGCACATTCTCGACGAGGACACCAGTATGATTCAAGAAGCAGCGACACGCGCTTATCAGAATGGAGATGATGACTTTGCGGACCGCTGTCTCCAGCGTTCCCTCATTCTGTATAAGTGCAAGACAGTCAGCTTAGATGAAGCCTGTCAGTACGTTCGCGATCTGAAGGAAGGGCGCACGCGCAAAGACTTCCATACCGAGTTCCGCGCGCTCCAGACAGCACAACTAAAGCAAGCTGGCTCCGTCTCGGCCTCACCTCCCGACCCCCGCTTGACACCTATAGTAGAGAAGGTGCAAAGCTTGAAATTCGAGAGGCCCCCTCGCCCAGGGCCCAAGGCTAGAACGAATAGCAACGAGCAGACCTCAGCACAATCGTTTCCCTCTATGAGCAGGCAGGCTCAGAACTTCCATCAAGGCCAATATTACTCGCAGCCGGCCGAAAGTTTGCCTGGCGGACCAAAGGTGCACACATATGAACACACCTCTTCCCGGAAGGAACCCCCAGGGTATGCATCGTCGTCAGTCAGCAAACGCCTTAGCACCAGTGACCCCAGTGCGCTGACGACCGAAAATTTGTCCGGTGGGCCAAGAGTCTTCCAATACCAACCTGCTCACCATCGGAGGGGAAGTCGTACGTCACAGAGCGCGATCAATCTGAATTCATTGCATGAGAGTTACCGTGTGGAGAAGTCTCCCAGAAAATTCTTCGTGACCGGGAAAGTGTTCAAGGTACTGTGGCATCAGCCTGCGGGTGCCAATCTCAATGGACAGGTGGTTGATGACAGCAATACCACGAAAGGCAAGTACGGAGAGCCTGTATACACCACGCTCCGATGGATGCTGGTTGTCGCCGAAGGAGCGGGCCATTGCGTCTGCTGTCCGATCTCGACTTATGGACACAAGGGTCTAACAACTAAGAAAATCCAGTCTTCTGAAGTTCAGGCTCATGCTATACTTCACGATATTGATTGTGAACCGCTACCTCTGCGCGGGGAGCCAGAGTTGGAAAAGGAGCCAATCCCCGTTGAAGTGTACGAAGGGCGAGGTCCCATCGATCCTGCAAGTCGCGTGCATTTCGGAAAATTGCACACAGTTGAACATAACGTCAAGGTGGCAGGCATTGGAATGGTTCACGCCAAGCACATTCAAGATATCAAGGAGTATGTCCTTAATGAGCTCGAACGCTGTATGGGCTTCAAATCGAGCACTTGAAAACATCATACGTTTCTCACGATAGCCTGAAACAGTCGGCAACCGATCTGCAGGTCTTCTACGAGTACATCAAAACTCCAGCGAGAATTTACGTCCAACACACATCTGACTACGCGCCAGTCCACCTCGATTATGGACATTACGACGGCGACACAATGACTCATGCGATCCCAATAACGGACGCGAACGAATTTCCTATCTTGACGTGTGTTATTTGATTGAAAATGGATGAGCCAAAGCAGCCGTCATGCGTTTCTGGTTGATGTTCTTCTCGCAATTTGACATTTCTCTGTTCTCTTTGAGTGTCTTGGCAATATACACATATGATACACCATGTTCCGAACGCGCATTGCGTACTCTCTTCGTCACGAGTGCTTTGACTTGACGTTCCAGCTGTGGAGTGCTCCTGCACGGGCCGGAGCGGTGCACGGAGAGCGTTCTGGTTTCACAAGAGAAAGAGGTGAAGAAGATCCACATCGTCTCGCTCTACCAACTGGCTGCACAATTCTTTACCGTACATTGCGGCGTGTGTAATTTCAGTGTGAATGAACCCGACATGTTACCAACCCACCCCCACAAAAAAGCCAGACGCCCGATTGCGAGCCGTCGTAAAGTAAAATCCACCACACCGCATCAAATGCTGCCCGTGTTAGGCTGACTGAGTGAGGCCGGACGGCTTACGGTCGATCTGCCCATATTTATCTAAATGATCATCCATTCAAAAGCACTCGTCCTCATCATCAAAGTCACCTCTGCACTGACTGTCGGCAGCACGAGAACTGTTCACTCTTTTCCCGGGGCAGCAGAAGCCCGACAGGACGAGATTCACCCACTCAGACCACACGGAAAGGGGGACTTCTAACACAGCCATCGGCGGCCGTGTACCAATCGCTGGCAAGCACTGATTTAAGGTACATGTAATGGGCTCCGCGGATGCGGACTGTAGCGGCAGAAGAGCGCATCCAGATCATTGTTCAGACGGAATCAGGCAGCCGCACAGTGTCTAATCCTTAGCCCGCCCAAACATGTCCCAAACGCTTCAACCCGCAGAACGAGCGACAATCGCCTCGCAGCGAGTGCAGGACAATCGAGGTCTGTAGGTCCATTCTTAACCCGGCTGATCAGGTGTCTGGAATTCAGTCTTCTGCCAGCCACTGGATTTAGATGACCCCGATAGTGTCACACAATTGGGGCGTCACATGCACGCAGAAGGCGGCCACTAACTGGACTCATTCGGCGCACCGGGCAGCTCCAGGGCCTCAGCCTTGTGCCAGGGGAACCTGACAGCGTCGATCGCGAATATCAAATTTAAGATTGACAAGCACGCAGCAAGCCCATCCTGTGGTGCCTTGCGGCATGAGGAAGAAGCAGTCATCACAAAGTCCAATCGCCATGGCAAAAGTCGTATTGTTTCATCGTGAGAAATGATGATACCTCTCGGCCGTACGATTTGGTGCGCCGAATCCTGGCCCTTGCCAAAATTGTCCCGAAGTTGGCCTCACCTGTCAAGTCACAGCGCATTCCTCATCGAAACAATCGTATCCCTGGACTGTTCGACAGAGAAGGCAACCCAAGGTGGAGCCGGTGACGCGCACGTATGCCTTGGTATCAATCTCGGACATTGCTGCAGATACGGTGAGGCTGATGCAGAGACATGACGCGCCAGATACGATTACGCGCGCAATACCAGCCTCTACGAAGTCCAAATTGGCATCAATCGCCCCATGTACGACTCTTTCGAGGACCGGTGTTGCCGTCCAAGACATCGTCGCGCCTCGAGAAATCGTCCGAGAAATCACGGACGTGGACAGATCAAGTCATTGGCCCATGGACATATGAGTGAGGCGCGGTGATGCGTTTGTTATGATCGGGTGATGTTCTACGACTACTTGTTTCATTGGCAGCTCAAGACAATTGAAGAGGCCAGGGTTCAAACTAATGGGCTAATGTCCACTGCTGTGTTCAGGGTAAACTACAGGTCGTATTGATCGAAGTGTACCCGACCAACTTTTCCAACTCTTTCCACTTCTCAGACGCGGCATGTACCCTGGTCTAGTGCGCATGGGTATCTTGACGCGAAGCATCGGGAAACTTGTTTCACTCTCGTCTCAGTACTTGTCTGCAAGCACTGGACGTTACGGCAAGTGTCTGACTGAAGCAATTCTGACCATGAGAATCCCGTGGTTGACTTGGACCTCACCAGCCCGTACACTGCGCTATTTACTGACTGGCGTTGCTTGGTATTAATCTTGTATGGCTCTCAAGACTCTCAGCGTGTCTCGAGAAGTTGTACAATGCTCAGATGTAGGGTATGCACGTGGCCAGCAGAATAGAGGAGCCTCCACCAAATACTCGACAGGATCACAGGTGGTTAGGTCGACGAGGACACCGAATACCTATGTTCGCAGCAACTCTATTCGGGCGACCCGTCAACTCCGAAAGATACATCCGCTGTGCTTGCGTTTGGCTGGGCAAGACCGCGGATATTGGAACGGTCGTCAGTGACGTGTGAGCATCTACGTAAATTTGAAGGAGTTGTAGAAGTCAAAATTCCACGTTGTAAGCATAGCAATTGAAGCTGGTACCCACAAGTGAGTTCGCTGTACACGATCAAAATGTACGCGTCCTGACACTCAGACTTCGCGCGCGTCCAAGAGATCGAAGTTGTCGCGCCTGACATAATCGCATGAATCGTTCGTACTGACGCGTGTTCATTTTCCACGGCTAGAGTAACAGCCAGATTGACGTCACCACCTTCAACAAAGCAGAACAACGGACAAGCCTTCCGTAAACCTTCACTTCAACTAATCACCGTAACCTTATCTTGCTCCATTCAACACTATCGCTGTAAATTTGTGTTAGACTTAGCATTTGCTGTTCTGAGTTTGCATTGACTGCATCAGCTCGTTGCTTTTCACTGGGAAGAGGTAGATGTGTACTGTGAGGTCTCATTTCGACTCTCACGTATCCGACACGCGTCTGTTGATTAGCTTGACACTACAGTACTAAGTATATACAAGTTTCGCCTTCGGTAATTCGTTCGTCTATTGGCAATCTGTGATACCATCGCTACATCGAACAGTCGGAAAGCTTTTGCTAAAGTATTTTGTGACCGCATCACGTGCACATCTACGCCATCTCTGAGCGTGCAAGCCTTTGCTGTCAGCTTCTAGGTTTCTCAACACCGCATCGATCTGTCAAGTTTCGCGTGGAGCGAGTCTTCAGATCTTGCGTCTTAGACAATAAAGATGACTTCTTCGCAGTTGGACTTTAATGTTGCGGTGGACCTGATCAAACAGGGCAAGCCCGCAGATGATGTGGCAAGACAGCTGTTGGCTTCTCTGACCACGAAAGAGAAGCTTTCGTTGTTGACCGGGCCTGACAAGTTCTGGCCGGGCCTCAAAGGTCTCATGCGGGGATCTATGAATGACGCTCCCTACATACTTGGACCGGTTGACCGTCTGAAAATACCCGGCATCCGATTCTGCGACGGTCCGCGGGGTGTGGTGTTGAAGAAAGCTACATGTTTCCCTGTCGCGATGGCGCGAGGCGCGACGTGGGACACTGCACTCGAGATGAGAGTAGGCGAGGCCATGGCTCTGGAAGCGAGAGCGCTTGGTGCCAACACCTCGGGAGCGGTGTGCATCAACTTGCCTCGTCATCCCGCATGGGGACGCATACAGGAGACTTACGGAGAAGACCCGGTCATTCTAGGAGAGTTTGCGATTGCGATCTCCAAAGCCTTGCAGGACAATGGTGCGATCGCGTGCGTCAAGCATTTCGCGTTGAACTCGATGGAGAACATGAGATTCAAGGTCGATGTCAAGATCGATGATGCGACACTTCACGAAGTGTTTCTACCACATTTCGAAATGGCGGTGAAAGAGGGCAAAGCAATGTGCGTTATGAGTGCATATAATGCTATGAATGGGGAATGGTGTGGTCAGAATGATGTCTTACTGAACAAGGTACTCCGCGATGAATGGAAGTTCGGGTACTTCGTCATTAGTGATTGGGTGTTTGGCCTACGCGACAGCGTGAAAAGTCTCAAGAACGGACTGGACATGGAGGCACCTTTTGCGCAAGTACGGAACAAATTGCAACAAGAGTTCAGCAGTGGAAAGATAAACATTGATGAAGTCGAGCGATCAGGACTACGAATTCTACTTGCACAACTGGAGCTCTATAGTAAGAGAACATTCGCCGACCCCTCGACAGATGTGGTGTTGTGTCAAAAGCACAGAGATCTCGCCCGAGATGTAGCGGCAAAATCGATGGTCCTTCTCAAGAACGATCCTATCCTAGGGACATCAGGATCAGGTCAGCCCTTGTTGCCAATCGATATCAAGCAAGTCAAGAGATGTGCTGTGATTGGCCACTTGGCAGATTCTATGAATACTGGTGACTGGGGATCCTCTTTCGTGACGTCTCCGCATGTAGTCAGTCCATACGAAGGCATCAAGTCTGCTGTTTCTGCAGAAGGAGGAACTGTGAGTCTGACAACGACTGAGGATGTCCACAAAGCGGAGAAAGCAGCAAAAGATGCTGACCTCGTTGTTGTGGTTGTGGGTTATGGTGCTGGCGATGAAGGGGAGAACCTCAACGCTAGCACTCCCATGAGTCTCATTCCACTCCCAAATCTTGGTGAAATCATCAAGGATCTTCCACCAGTCCTTTGGCAACAAGCGAAGGAAAGACTAGGGTTCGTAGGATCAGGCCCGAGTCTTGGTGGGAAGGCAGGCGGAGACAGGAAAAGTCTTCGCCTGTCTACTAAGAATGTCAATTTGATCCGCGCAGTGAAGAAAGCCAACCCTAAGACGATTGTTGCTATCATCGCATCCGGCGCCGTGATCATGGATGAATGGGTCCAAGATGTGGAAACCGTCCTGATGAACTGGTATAGTGGTTGCGAGGGGGGAGATGCGCTGGCAGACGTTATCTTCGGTCGAGTCGATGCGAGCGGCAGGTTGCCATTCTCGATCCCGAAGGATGAGAAAGACCTGCCATTCTTCGATGCCAATGCCACATCTGTCACCTACGACAAATGGTTCGGACAGAGACTACTTGACAGGCATGGCGTCTCAGCAAGATTCCCGCTTGGCTACGGGTGCTCATATACCAAGTTCGCCATGGAAGAACTCAGCGTGGAGCGAGCAGGTGACAAGCTGCATGTTCGAGCGAAAGTGACAAATGTGGGGGTCAGAGCTGGCAGACACGTTGTCCAGGTGTATGGATTACCCAAAGGCGACGTTGATGATTTCCCGAGCCGGGTGTTGATGGGGTTTGCAGTCGTCGATCTGCAAGCTGGTGAAGGGAAAACAGTTGATGTTACGGCAAGGACAAGACCACTGCAGCGATGGCTGAACGGCAAGTTCGTCTACGCCAGCAAGAACATTGAGATCGAAGTAGGCAACTACGCAGGAGACCGAGTCCTGTCGACGAACTTCGAGCTCGAGTGAAGACGGGGCGGTGTCGCAAATCACTCTACCTCAAGCTCTGAAGATGATGCAGAATTCTGAGCAATGTGGTCAAGCATGAAGAGAAGAATGTGTTGCTCCTGTTCCTGCATTCGCGGCGCTGGATAGAGTTCAGCCACAAATGCCAAAACTGCTGGTTCGGCACCGAGAAAGGGAAGAGACACAGTGCAAACTCCCGAAACCCCGACTGAGTGGTCCTAGTAGAGAAGGTATGCCGAACGGCCCTGGGCTGTCGGGGCCACTTAACGTCCGAGCATTTGCTCCTACCACCTGCTCATGAAGATAAATGTCAACATGATTCTCAACATTGAGGCTCGACAGCATCTTGCATCTAACACTCTACAGTACAGACTTGACTCGAACTCCAAGAACCACAAGTACAAAGCAAGACCACGCATATATAGCCGTTACTTCCTCACACCCAATATACTTGAATCACCACTGCACACAACATGACGACTTTTCAACCTCGAATCGCTATTATTGGCGCTGGTCCTGCAGGACTAGCACTAAGCCAGTTGCTGCACCAGCGTGGGATCCAAGTCACAGTCTATGAGCTGCGCGGCCGCCCCACACAGGAGGAACTCGCCAAACCATCGGGGATGCTCGATCTACACGAAGAATCAGGCCTGGCCTTGATACGAGAATGCGGCCTTTGGGAGAAATTTCAGGCTCGTGTGGGCGAGTGTTCCGAAGCTGGGCTCGTTCTTAACCCACAAGGCGAAGTCCTGCACTTCGACGAAGGAGGTCTCGAGCCTCGTCCAGAAATCTCGCGAAACGCCCTCACCACTCTTCTGATCCAGAACGTCCCTCCCGAGATCATCAAATGGAACCACAAAATCACCGGCATCCAACGCACCCAAAACCCCACCACGGGAGCCACCGAAGTCACACTCGAACTCGGCGCCAACGGGACGGCAACATACGACTTCGTCGTCGGCTCCGACGGCGCCTGGTCGCGCGTCCGCAACCTCGTCTCAGACGCCAAACCCTTCTACAGCGGCGCCCAAGTCCTCACCGCGACCGTCAGAAACGTCTCAACCAAACACCCCCACATCCTCAAACTCACCGGCACAGGCACCATGGCAGCCCTCGGCGGCCGCAACGGCCTCATGACCCAACGCGGACCCCAGGACTCGATCCGCCTGTACGCGGCCGTCACCACACCCGAAGAGAACTGGGCCAGCACAGCCAACTTCAAGAACCAAACCGCGTCCGCGGTGAAAACCACGTTTCTGACCGACCCCGACCTCTTCGCCACCTGTGCCCCATCGCTGCAGGACTTGCTGACGGTATGCTGCGACGCCGACACGGCCGACAACCCGGGCCCCGCCGACATCAAACCGTGGTACATGCTCCCGATCGGACACGGCTGGGCGACGACGACGGGCGTCACGCTGCTCGGCGACGCCGCCCACCTCATGACCCCCTGGGCCGGCGAGGGCGTGAACCTCGCCCTCCAGGACGCGCTGGAACTGTCGCGCACGCTGGCCTCTGTCCCCGAAACCCGCGACGTCGTCGCGTGGCAGGCCGCGCTGTTCCCGAAATTAAAGGAGTTCGAGGAGGTCATGTCGTCCCGTGCGCGGGAGAAGGCGGAGGAGACCGATCAGAATCGGCAGATGTTTCTTGGGGAGGACGGGGCGAGGGCCATGGCGGATTTCTTCAAGGCCGCGTTCGGGGATGGGTCTGTCGATCCTGAGGTGGTGAAGGAGGAATAAGGGATTGGGAAGACGTGTTTGGTGGATGGGTGCTCGTAGAGCAACAGCCTACTGGGAGTTCATATTGGCATGGTATTGGAACAGGATTGTTAGGAGAAAATTCCCATAGCGCTTCACGAAATCATGAGACAAGGTTCGGACATAGAGTGGGTTACATCGTCTGGGAAACAAGGATTTGTATAATGAGATGCATATGCGCGCTATCGACCTTGCCTGCTCACCAGTGCTGTGCCTGTTGTCTGTCTCTTGTGCATCGACCTTTCGTCAGGCCTAGGAGCTTATGCTCGCAAGGTCCATACGATCGGATGGCGACCGTGGACTATCAAGCTGCATCTCGAAACGATTTCCGAACAGCGTCTGAGAATTGAATGACAGTCGTGGGCTCCTCAGATATCGGGAACTGGAGCTGCTCATCGTCGGCGGACCGTACATGTTCTTCAACTTGAGTCCAGTGCGGCGGACAGATCGAAGACTTGATGATGATTGACAGTCGCAGAGGACATCATCGGGACCCCCAGAAAATCGGCCTGCAGTGCCCTGAGTGGGCCGCGACTTTGCTAGATTCGCGTAAGCATCTAAATGGTCACCTCCAAAGTCTCCAGGGAGAAGCCTGCGGTTCAAACGACGCACTTCGTTTTCTACCACCGCTTTCAGCAGCGTAAAGGATAAATCAGGTGTTCGACTTCCAATTGACTCGGAGAGATCCAGACTTGGACGAGAAAATTGGTCAAAGACCTGAGCAGCTTCGGCTCTCAACTCGCAAATTGCAGTCTTGAGTACCTTCATGAAGTCTCCGTAACGGTCGAACGACACATCATCTTTGCCAATAGCCATTGTACGTGACATGATGAACTTCTTCGTTCGTTGTATTGCAAGCTTGCAAATCAGTTTGATAGCACGCGCGGTGAGTTTGAAGATAGCCAGATTTGCAATCATCGGGGTCGCAAACGTCCTGATTGAGGCAAATGAAAGTCCGCAGATTGGATTCCTTTCTCTGACATTGTCGATCCAGCGTACTAGGAAGCGTTCTACCAGCCGGAACTCACAGTAATGCAGTATGTCGATTTCACGTTGCAGCGTGTTGAGTTCAGGGCTGAAGTCCACCAAATCGAGCTCTCGCTCGCACCACATGAGAAGATCGGCAAACGATTCCTCGTTCAGAGGATCGACAGAATGCCCCCAATGTGCTCGGATTTCCAAGTCTTCTGTTGTCAAGCCTGCGCTGAAGCCGGTGTCAGAACCGACTCTTTCTGGGGTTGATTGCTCCGTTGCAAGTTCCACAACCCCAGCTCCCGGTTTAGTGATCTCAGTTGAGTCGAAAAGCGACCATATCGGCTCTTCAGGTATGTTCATTGGGCTTTGGTCCAACTTTGCTATCTGATGATGCAACTAGTCCGCGTGTTTGGACTGATGTTGACAGCCAAACCACTTGAGACATCCTCTGTACAACAGCGAGGAACCCGGGCCAGATATGTGTGTATCTCCATTTGTGACTGCTGTCACTAAGTATGTTACAGTGTTATCGATGTGACCTGCGCTTCCATGTATGTCAAATAAGATGTCTGTAGTGTCGTACATGGTAAAAAGGTCATCAGCGAAACTCCTTGACTTGGATTTCCCGACAACGCGAACGGTATCAGGATCCAATGCCCCGTAAAAAACATAAGGGTCATCACGGCGATTGAGATAATCACTCAATGAGTTTACTGCAACGTCACCTATGTTCTCTGCAGGAGTGTGATTCATGAATTCCAGGTGTTGAGGCACACCGACAGACGTATGGCCGCTTGGACCGCTCCTCACCGCGTTACCAACCGCGAGTCCCCACGTCGCCAATCGTGCATTGAGTTGATGCTTGGATGGGCGGAATCCATGAAACCGGGCCAGCCGGGCATGTATCGCTGCACGCGAGAGGCCGTCTTGACAATATTCTTCCAGGAATGGTCGCATCTGCTCCCAACGACTCTCTGATATTCTCGGTGCATACGATGATTTATTAGGGACATATTGCCGGATCTCAGCCATCTTAGATTCGATTGTGGCCGACTAAGACGTTTCACCGAATGTGGACTGCTCGTCTTAGAGCTTCACAATGCTGTACAATCGGTAACTCGTGAGATGTGTGCTGGCGAACACTCTGAGGGTGGGAGATGATCAGAACGATACAGAAATTCTGTTAAGGTGGTTTCTTGACGGAAGAACAGTTCTGCGTAATGCTTGAATCGTAGAACGTATACCAGCATCGTGTGGCTGAGAAGCCATAGTTATAGATATGAAATGGGCAGCCGAGCACTAACCACACTAAACACGTCGAGATTACCAAAAGGAGGTTAGTCGATCAAAACAGCCCACGCATGCAGGGCCACGATAGTCCGGCGAATCAAGAGTTGCGAAGGTTGGAGGATCATTGACTCACCGAATGAGACAGGGCATCCCGATTGGCAGACGAGCAAGACTTAAAAGGCGACCTGACTTTGGTCTTGCAGTCAGGGCGATTGGATGCAGCAAACTTGTAAAATACTCACTATGAGAGTAGTCTCCCCAGAAAGCGAGGCACAGATCTGCACAGCATGTTTCAGTATTTGATGGCGTGGATGAGAATCAATCAGAAGAAGGGAAGACGAGCGTGTCCGAAATGCTGATTAAGACATGAACACATCCTGTCGAAACCGGTCAGTGATTAAGGCAGTCTGCTGGATAGCGACTGACAAAGCAATTGAGAAGTCGGGACTCGTGCAACTTCCTTTGAACCGCCGATATTACACCACCATTGCATCATCGTTATGTACGATCACCATCCGCGACATTGCCCTCTAGTCTCGATCGTCCATTTATCGAAATCCTCGTTCTCAGTTTCAGATTGAAAACTCGCTGAGTGCAAGCCATGCTCGAATATTGAGCTATGCCTTCCCGACAGCTCTCAATATCATGTAGCATTCACACACATTCGACATTCGATAGACCAGCATATCGTGGATAGCCTAGATACCATGTCCAGTACTCCTTTCGCTGGCATATCCGTCGTCGATGGCACTTCCAGAATTACGACCGCCTATGCTTCCAACGCTATCACCTGGACGGTGGGCTGCTGATGTAGGCGCCGCAGTCGTTGTCGCAGCATGAGCGGTCGATCCAGAGTTAGGGTTGCCAAGCTCTCGCACTTCCCGTCCTTCCCAGCAGATACTCATTAGGTCATGGGTCCAAGCTTGGTATTGGTCTTCAAGGAACTCGATCGTGAGTGGTTTCGGCCACGTCTTGAAGAGTGTCGCACTGTTTGGATCTGCTACCATGGAATGATACGGGCGGAAAGAGACGCGGTGATGCGTTATGCTTGTGCTATTAGGTCCAGAGAACCATTCGTCATCGAGGTCAATATGAAGTTGTGAGCCAGTGGCGAGCTCGAACCTAGGACAGCGAATTAATGTGACATCCTTCGGAAAGCACACTGCAACAGACTTACCCGATGTACACACCATTAGCGCTTCCGAGACTGATAATGGTCGCACCGGGTGATGTCTTGACTAGATGGTAGATCTCACAAAATGGCAGTAGATCCTTGTGGGCTGGATACTGTGGAAAGAAAGGAAATTTGAGCTGTTGATCTGAATGTCAGCATACATTCAGCATCTAAGTTCACACCGACTCACGTAGTGCAAATCCCGCTTGGCATTCTCCTCGTGTTTAGACTCTAGGAAATGTTGCAGAACAATCTGATCCGTCCTCGAGAGATTGCCTCCAGCAGCAGGCAGAGACGATTGTCGAATCCTTGGGCTCATCGTAACACCTCCACCAACCGAAGTAGCGGTGGTTCCGGAAGTGACAGGGCGGTTGGCGAAATCAAAGCTCGAATCCGTCTGACTGGAGATCGGTCTTCCTTCGTTAGCAGTGCCTGATTTAGGTAGCACCATGAATCCGTCTCCGAGCGCCTGTTCGCGCGCAGAAGGCACACCGCCGGCTGAAGTTGGAGGAAGAGCCGTGACGCCGCCCGGACCAGGATTGCTGATAACGTTGTGTGGACCGGTGTATGAAGTCGGAGAGTAAGCGGATTGTTGTTGACTTTTACGGGCGGCTGCAGAGCGAGAGGAGAAGCGTCGCATTATTGACGGCATTACGTTGGTGGTATCGCGCGGTGGGTATCACGAGGAAATGAGTATAGAACTTTGTTTTGTATCAGCTCTTGGGCTTTAAGTTGATTCGAGAAACAGTGAGGTTGGTGTCGACTGTCCCAAAAGGTACTGGATAGATGGAGTGTCGTCGGCCAGTCAACTTGCTTGACGACGTGTGCTGGTCCGTGAGCTGATGAATTGATCCGTGCTCTTGCTGGCCAGGTTCGCGCTATGCAATGACGCGGCGGCGACGGAGAAATTGGAACGTGTTGGAGGTTGGGAAACAATCCTCGTGTCGGAGAATAAATCTATTCTACCCTCTTGACGTGACACAGCTTTGCGATGCAGGTTTCGGACGAGATGTGTGTCGACCTGGACGAAATTCGAGAGGTTGGTGATGGGATTTGGTGCTGGTGGGCGAAGGCGGAGAGTGAGCGTCACGATGCTTGTAGATTGAGGCTTAGTGCTGGGCGGGAGCTTGCATCTCCACGGATCTCACCCGGACGAACTAGGCCGCTTTGGCACCAAGGCCTGGGTTGAGGCACGCCGGAGCCGCAGGTGGCAGGAACCGCGACTGATCGTACCACGCAGTGCAGTGCAGCGCTGATTCCCCTTCTGCTGCCTTCGCCACAGACCAGGGTACCTCCAGAGGTGAAACATTGCAGCTGTCTCCTGGCACACTCTGCTGCGAAGTCCACGAGCAGTTCTGCACGTCAGGGAGAGACAGCCCATCGTCTGATTTGTGCTTCACCTCAACTGACAGATCTGCGTGAAGGACGCCGCCTCCGCAACTTCCATCCAGCGCTATTGGCCAACAACCCCGTCGACTAGTACACCCGTTCCTGGATTGTCTCCAACCTTCTCCCTCGCGTCACTTGTTTGCAGCTTCACGCATCAAAGTCCTTTTGTAGACGGATGTCTTCCCGACGTCAACGAGACTATTAATGACATTCTGTCTTCTGCTATCAATGCACGTAGCGGGCCATTCACAGACGGACACGGCGAAGCCCTGAACGTGTCATCTGTAATCCGTCTTCCCCCCGCTGTTACTTCTCAGTGGAGATCTGCAATTCTGCAATCCGAGCTTGAGTTCGATATCAGAAAGCATCTGTCGGTGCCCTCCATGTCTTTGATGCTTCCGTTCATTGAAGGTTTTCCTTGCCTTGATGAGGGGATCTACCACGCTAAGGATATGCATCGTACTAGACTATGACCACTGTTTAGGGACACGGATGTTCGTACACCAAGTATGTGTGGAGCACGCCATACTACTTCTTCTCGCATGCTTGACGTGGAGGAAGAGCACGAAAGAACGGCGAGAGGACGGATATTAACCATTATTCCTATCTACTCTTGTCTCCTGGCAGCGATCAGCTCCTGGCCAGGAGAGGTTCCCTCTATGATCGTTATCGTTGTCGTAATCATTATCGTAAAGAAAAAAAAAAGACCGTCTTCTCTGCTCCTGCTTCTACACGTATCTAGGCTTGATCATGCCCCAATCGACCCAGTCAGACCCCTGTTGCGGGACACCAATCTGGTGTTGACTGGAAGCATGATCACGAGCCTTTGCCACTCGATCGCCAGTCCATGCACAGTGCAAACAGCCAACGATTCGGTCATTTCTCAACCACTGCTGGCCGGACAATAGTAGGCTGAAGGCGGGTGGTGCCCGCTGCTGCTGCTGCTGCTGTTGTTGTTGTTGCCGCTGCTGCTGCTGCAAACGACGTGATGCCAGGAATGATTTCGATTGTGAGATCGGCAGCCAGTTCAGCGAGCGCGCGCCAGATGTACACGAATGTGCCGTACAGCAACGGGTCGCCGAGCAGCAGATACACTCCGCGCGAACCTTCACGCCCGCTCAAAGCCGCAACGATTTGCGCGGCGGCGGCTTGCCAGGCAGGCACCAGCTCCCCAGAGTCCCGCGTCATGGGCAAGGATAGTTCCACAACGTGCTGGCGCTGTGAGTCGATCCATGGCGCTGCGATGCGCAGAGCCAGGCTTTGTTCGCCATCGCGGCTGCGCTGCGCCTCGCGCGCTTCAACGTCGGGCTCGACGATCCCCACAAGCCGGCCTGGGCCTCCAACTTCTTCACCGGCATGCCGGCGCCCGCCGGCGCCATCACGGCGCT
>JAOSBN010037000.1:0-15756 GCA_027563595.1 Erythroxylum suave
ACTTTTGGCAATATTCATACTTGAGTCAAATCTTTCATCTCTATATTTCTCAAGAAATACCATCACACCTTCTAATTGTTTCATGGTAGCATCAATTCACATAGATTTAGACTACAACTTTTTACTCACCATGATATTAATGAATAAAATATCATACCAAGTAAAAACTCAAAACTATCAAGTATATTAACCAAACTTTCCGTTTACCTCTTTGACTTGGCACCATCACAAGATCTAGATAATTCTGTGAAAGCCATTCTTATTTGAGGAGCTTGAAGTCTAATAGCTTTAACACTTTTTATTCGACTCTCCCAACTAGTGTTAGACAATGGTTTCATGGTTAAGCCTAAAACATTATCAAGCAAAACCTTCCATCTTTTAAGGGAACTTGAAAATAATGCGTATATGCATTGCACAACTCCAAAAAAATGAAATAGCTTTAACACAAGAATGTGCCTTATCAGTAATAGTAAGATTAAGATTATAATAAGCATATGACATATATAATACTCTCGGATTTGTTTTAAGTAATTGTTTTAAAACCCCTTGGTTTTTTTCCCTTCATATTAAACCATTGTCATAAACTTGACCCCTCACATTTTAGACATTTAAATGCATTTAATAGTTCATTGAAAAGTCCCAATCTAGATGTGTCATCTACCTTCAAGAACTCTAAAAAGTACTCCTCTTTTTTTTTTTGATTTGACGTATTCACACATTGTACTAACTAACTCATTTGTTCTTGATAACTCAAATATGGGGTACAATCAAGAATAATATAAAAGTATTTTGCCTCTTTAATGATCCCTATGATAGAACTTCTAACACTATAGACCAATAGAGAAATCAACTCATTTTGAATTTTATGACTAAGATAATGATGATGAATTTCATGATTTTGAATATGTCTAACATAATCTTGCATTATTACATCAAATCCAGCAATCATTAGGATTCGACTTAAATTTTAGTGGAAACACTAAGGTTTAAAATACATTTATGGCCGTTCATATTTTAATGTATCTGTTAAAATTAAATATATTCTATGAATTAATCTCATTACTATAAATATGAATGTATTGTATCATTTTGTCTAAACTTGGCAAAATAATCTTACTCGATCTATTCCAATTCGAAGTCAACAAACTTGAACTGAGTTGACAGAACTTTGGGTTAGACTCGAAATTTTTTCTAATTTCATTTTTCGGGTCATGTTCGAACTTGAGTTCAAGTTGTCTAGCCTGAATTGAATCCTAAAATTTTTAAATAAAATGATGTTATTTTCAATTTTTAAAATTAAAATATATTTAAATCATGTTTGATTGAGCTCGAACCGACCAAGTTCAAGGGCCCCTGACCTCAATCCTAGACCCTCTAGCCTAATTGGGCTTTGAGGCCAGATCCAGACTTAGGCCCATATCTCGTTACCATCTATGATTTTTCATTGTAAATGTGAATAGATATAGGTAAGAGATTAATCTATACTAATTGAATATAGTATATAATTAAATATAATTTCACAAAAAGAAATCCAGAGCTTCGTTTAGTAAAAAGTGAGAATATTAATTAAAAATAAAATTATTAAATCTAATTAAGGGTAGTTTCAATAGTCAAACTTAAGCATTAATTGGAAAAATGATAAGACTCACGTAACCTATAAATGTGTATAAGATTAGTTTCAGTATAAGATTAAAAAAAATCTTGAACATAGATAAAAAAATTATAATTCTTTATTAGGCTATTCAATTAAAATAGTTGTGTTTTTCTTTAATTCATAGTTCAATAGTAACTGAAGTATACACTTAAATTATATATTTATATGACACTCCTCTTTTAATTAAAATTTTTTAAATTTGTTAATATTTATATAATTATTTGTAGTTTATCTACAATAAGTAGGTTAAAGCCTATTTAGAATTAAGATTCGATCTTCAATGAATATAATTGCCTCGTTCTGATATAAGGAAGATCGATACATGGACGATTCAACATAAATCAATGTCAACATCCCTTAATTGAAAACCAAAAGGAATAAAAGCATTACTCATCGTTAGGATTTTAAGACAATTGACATTTCAAGGAAGCTAAGTACCATTTTTTCTACATTTATACAAAGTTTGCATTTTAGGAAGATCTTATTTCAACTAGTTTTTTTTGTATTATCATTATTATGTAATGAACCATGCGTACAAGAAAAGGAAAACCTGTCGAGAAGCATATTTTATCTCTTTATGGAAGATTGCATATGATCACTATCCTTTGAACTACTTTAGTCATTCTAGGTAGGAAGCAGAGCATGCAATGTAAGAATGTTCTTGTATCGCTTTCATGTTAAAAAGGGCAATTCGGTATGTTAATTGGAGTGTCATGAAGGGCGAAATAGACAATCTACAAACTCATCAAAAATAACCATGCAAGAGTTGCTCTGGTATGCTTGGGGAAGTTGACTTTGTTTTAGACCCTCAATGAAAGTGACAGCGAGAAGGAAAGGAGACAAAATAGTCAATTAGAATGGTTTTTCTTGACAACCAAAGAACACTAGAAGGAAACAATGTAACTACTTAAAATATGGTGTTCCCTACTATTTCGAGTATTTTAATATATAAATAAGACGGCGATAAGGAAAGGAGACAAATTAGTCAATCATAATAATGGTTTTTCTTGACAACCAAAGAACACTACAAGGAAACAATATAACTATATAAAATATGGTGTTCCCTATTATTTTGAATAATTTAAAATATAAATATGAATATATTTTTATTTTATAATATTAAATTTATAAAATGTATATATAGTCAAATAATTAGAAATAAATAAAACAAATTTACTAGTTTGAATCATTTTTGTTTAAGAAATAGCATGTGAAATTAAATTTCTAATTGTTTGATTATGTATACATTTATATATAACCAAATCAGTAGACTCCTTTTGATTGTTTCTAATAGTTTAATTATATGCACATTTATGTATGGGGAAAGTCAATTACACCTGCTGGGAACCAATTTCGAACTTCATCTTGAAGCTCTCTTATTTTGTCTATCAGGCAATACTCCAATTCAATTCTTAGAACATTGACAATAAATTAATACTAAATAACAAATTAAGCTACTAAAATATTGTAATAAACGTATAACACAAAGCTAGCTAATGCAATTCTTTAAATGGTCACTGTTAAATACTTAAATCTCCATATGTCCCATAATTATTTTATTGGATTAGTGAGGTTTTAAATCTTTGTGGCCGATAATATTCTATTATCAAAACCTTTCATCTCCTGGAATTCTTCTTCCTACTTTGAGCATAAAGCTCATCATCACTGCCTAATTCATAATTTAGATATATTTCACAGTTTGGGTCGTGTTGGATCTACATCTCAAACAAAATTTCCATAATGATGGCTGATACATACAAGTTCTCCATTAGGTTTGAAGCAATGGATTGAGGTTCTTTCTTTATCTTTCTTTGTGTGAGAACATTGGTTGAAGCATCAAACTAGGGTCAAATGTAGTGAAGGGTCCACGTTGATCTTCATTGGGCCTAATGTAGATGGATTTCATTGATCTATCTCTTAAGGTCCTAAGAATAGTAGTGGTGGTATGGAACGAATGTCGATAATGGGCATAGAACACCTTTTGATAATTAGTGATCTATTATGTAGGCATCAACTTTTGAAGCTCCATGGTGGTAACTACTTCAAAATTTGGACGATGGTAGTCTGTTCATAAGCTCTATCTACTATTATATGCAAGTCATCAAACGTAGAATTTGGAAAATTCAAATCCACAACATAATTTTGCAAACCGTAGATCATTTGAGGATGAAGAGTGGCCATAATGGTTGTAGGATCTTCTTCTACTCTTGTAATCTAGATCTGTACCTGGAGGCTCTTAAATAAGGTGGGATCATCCATCTTGGTATTTAAATTAGGGGCAATGGTAAGTGCATTTTGGTACAAAGTGTAAGCAATGTCAAAAATAAATATCCTGGCTGTAGCAGAAACTCCTTTTCTTCTATAAAGAGTGAGAAGAAGGCGAATAGCACCAATATACATATGTGTATGATTCTGCTCTCTAAAGAGAGATGAGTTCCTTTGGAATTTCTAACTTCGCATATTGTTATACGATGGTAGCTTTTAAACCACACTACTCTAGAAGGGAACTTTGGATGATTTCTTTGATCTTTGGACGATGTATAGAGACAATTGTCCTTATATTTCTTATCAAAGAACGATCATAAGAGTATATATTATAGGGACTGAGCAAAGGTAAAGAAGTATGTAAAATATAGTTTTCTACGAAGAAGATGGGTAATTTCTACAAGGTGTTTAATTTTATTGGAAAGAGTAAGTTTAATATTAGAAGGGAGATAGGCAATAGAGAGAGTTAAAGAAAGATGAACATGGTCCCTAGGTAAAGAGTCACTCATGGCTAAAAGAAACTCCTTACTCACTCTCATCTATAATAACATAATCAAAGTTAACGAGAAAGTGATAAGGGTTGGGTAGAAGTTGAATATTTCGATGCCCCTTTTTACAACCAAAATCTCTTTGTTGCTAGGATGGTAATGCTTTTCCGATTCTTTGAATTAGACACTAGCATTGCCAAAGTAATGTCTTTTCTCATCAATCTCATCAATTAGGACAACACCTCAATAATGGTCACTTGCGTTTATTTGTTGAATGTGCTAACCTTTGTCCACATTTGGCGACAATTTTTTAATTCGTCGCTAAGAGTCATGGTTCTGTGACATATAATGTATCGTTGCTAAAGCACTATCTTTAGCAGTAATTTTTTGGAGTCTTCATGAAAAGCCGCTAATTTTGCAACATTTTTAGTATTTTGCTACCAAATGTCGAGTCTTTGGTGATGATAGTTTCAAACATCATAAATTCATCGCCAAATGTGGAGTTTTTGCAACTAAACCTTAAAATCATTGCCAAAAGTCAATATTAAAGAACTTATAATCATTAATTTAAAATTGATTGTTTTTTAATGGTAAATGTGCTTAATAATCCTAAGGTTAAATATAACTGACATTTATAAATGATTTTTAATTTTTTTCCTTCTTTATAAATTAATTTAAGTATATAGTTAATCCATTGAAAATCTATAAATTATCATTTTACACAGAAAAAGATAACCATACCTAAAATTTTAATATTAATACAATAAAAATATAATAAATTTAAGTTAATTAAAATTCTTAATCATTAATATTTATGAACAAATAAAATAATAATACATATAAATGTTGGAATATGGTAAACAATATAATATAATGATATGTGGTAAATACTACAATATATTAATTGGAAGTTTAACAATTCTTATAGACAAAATAATAAATAAAGTTCCATGCCTAATTTTTCATTGAAAAGGAAAATAAATAAATATTTTTTTAATTCCAAGTGACATTAAAGTCGGTAGAAAAGGTAAAGAGGTTTCCAATGTCTGGATTTCCAAGAAGTTTCCTGGCACGTTCCAAGCCATCAATTGAAAAGAGTTAAAGATCTTTCGTCAAGGTTTGGTAAATTGACACCCTTTTCCAACTTCTTTTCTTTAACTAAATTTGCAGAAGATACAATGAACGATTTCTTATTTGCAGTAGGTATGATGATATTAGATGAACTGCACATAGTAAGGCATTTCATCTAATAATCAAACAGAATAGAACAATCAAAGCTAAGTCAAACGTTATAAGGAAGTCAAATTGGAACACATACATATTTGACTAATAAAATCTATGATCATCACAATGAACATATATAGTTTTTGGAAGCAAGCACTATTTCAAAATAACCAATTTTCCTAATCCTGTACAAACCATCGGAACATCACCACCACCTCCATTTCCATCTATAAATCTTGATAGTTTTTACAATTATATGTTTATATAATAGCTTCAGACAATGGAAACCTCTTTACCTTTTCTACTGACTCTAATGTTATTTAGAATTCAAAAAAATAATTATTTCTTTTCCTTTTCAATGGAATATTAGGCGTGGAAATTTATTTATTATTATTTCTATAAGAATTGTTAAACTTCTAATTAACATCTTATCGTACTTACCATATATCATTATATTATATTGCTTACCATATTATAACATTTATATGTATTATTATTATTATTTTACTTGTTCATAAATATTAATGATTAAGAATAGTACTTAACCTAAATTTATTATATTTTTATCTTATTAATATTAAATTTAAGGTATGGTTAACTTTTTCTGTTCAAAATGATAATTTATAGAGTTTTAATGCATTAGCTATATATTTAAACAAATTTATAAAGAAGGGAAACGAAAAATATATGAAAAATCATATAGAAATGTCAATTATATTTAACCTTATGGTTATTAAGTGCCTTTATTGAAAAATTATCAATTTTATATTATTAAATATAAATTCTTTAATATTGACTTTTGGCAATGATTTTAAGGTTTAGACGCAAAAACTTGACATTTGGCAACGAATTACCTATTTCATCACAAAACATGTTTTTTTATGATGTTTGAAACTATCATTGCCAAATGCTCGACATTTGGCAACGAAATACTAAAACTATTGCAAAAATAGGGGCTTTTTTCAGACAACTCCAAGAAATTACCGGTAAAGATATTGCTTTAGCAACCATACATTATATCTTCTCCAAAACTATGACATTTGGTGATGAATTATGAAATCATTGCCAAATGTGGACAAAGTTTAGCACATTATGTAAACATACGTAAGTGAAAATTATTGGGGTGTTATCCTAATTGATGAGATTAATAGGAAAAGACATTACTGTGGTCAATTTAAAGAATCAAAAAGGCATTACCATGTTAGCTACAAAGAGATTTTGGTTGTAAAAAGGGGATTCAAAATATTCAACTTCCACCTCAACCCTTATCACTTTCTCATTGAAATGGATAATATAGCTTTTCCCAATATTCTTAAACCTAAAAAGAAGACAGTACCAGATAATCAATTGCTTTGATGGCAAGAATGGTTTTCCCAATATAAGTTCACCATTTGCCATATCAAAGGGCATCACAACATTCTTATTGATTTCCTTTCTCGGCTAGGAAAACCAATATAGATCCTCTCTCCTTTACTTAAACATTTAATCCCTCTCCTTCTTCCTATCATAGGGTATCCACCTATTACAAAGAATCCCCCTAAAACAATGGATGACATTGCTTATATTCTAAGCTTGTTCAACTATCTACAAATTGTCCTTACAACTCCAAACATTCCTCCACATCTTCATTATCTTGACACAGAAACTCTTTATCAAATTGTCTATCATCTCTACAATTCCTTTTCTAATCCATCCATGTGTCATCTTTGAGCTTTATCTGCCCTCTATGCTTGCCCAATTTCTATTTCACCTTTGCTTGTTTATCAACACCTTTTCAACTCAGCCAATGCCGACTCACTTCTATGGAAATTTTTAGAGTGGTTCCAACCATTACAAAAGTGGCGTCTCCAACTTGGCCAGATCTTGAACAAACATCAGTTATGGGCTATTCCTCTCTTTGAACAGAAGGTCTATTCTATTTTTATCATTCACCGTCCATATAGTCTTACTGGACATGGTTATATCTGCACTATTAACCATTTCCAAAATTGGAATATTATCACAAATTGAACCAACACAAAGAACATTCTTATATTACATGCTTTGCTTCCTACCTAGATCGACTAGAGTGGTTCAAAGGATAGTGATCATATGTAATCTTCCATAAAGAGATAAAATATGCTTCTCTACAGGTTTTCCTTTTCTTATACGGTTCATTACATCATAATAATAATAATAATAATAAACACTTGTTGAAATAAGACCTTCGTAAAATGCAAACTTTATATAAATGCGAAAAATGACACTCAGCTTCCTTGAAATGTCAATTGTCTTAAAATCCTAACGACGAGTAATGCTTTTAATCCTTTTGGTTTTCGATTATGGGGTGTTGACATTGATTAATGTTGAATCATCTGTATACCAGTCTTATATTAGAATGAAGTAATTATATTCATTAAAGATCGAATCTTAATTCTAAAGAGGATTTAACCTACTTATTGTGGATAAACTACAAATAATTATATAAATATTAATAATTTAAAAAAATTTAAGTAAAATAGGAGTGATATATAAATGTATTATTTAAGCATATACATCATATATTATCGAACTATGAATTAAAGGAAAAAACACATATTTGAATTAAATAGTTCGACAAAGAACTCTAATTTTTTGTCTATATTCAAGATTAATTTTTATATTATGCTAAAACCAATCTTATGCATTGATAGATTACGTAGGTCTCATCATTTTTCCAATTATTGCTTAAGTATGAATTTTGAAACTACCCTTAATTAAATTTGATAAATTTATTTTTAAGTCAATATTCTCAGTTTTTACATAACGATGCTCTTGATTTTTATTTTCTGAAATTATATTTAATTATATACTTCATTCGATTAGTATAGATTAATCTCTTAACTACATCTATTCACATTTACAATGACAAAATTAGAGATGGTAATGAGATGTAAGTCTACGCTCGGCCTTAAAGCTCAATTGGGTTAGACGGTCTAGGATTAAGGTCAAGGCCGATTGAACTTGGTTGGTTCAAGCTTAATCAAACATGATTTAAATATATTTTAATTTAAAAAATTATAAATCACATTGTTTTATTTAAAAATTTTAGGATTCAGGTCAGGTTAAGTTACCGATGGATATTTTCTAGTCTGTCAATAAATCAGTAATTTTGAGCTGTCGATAAATTTTACGACAGAAGGATGTCTTGGTCGGTAAATGTAGCACGACGAATTTCTCAAATCCATCGGTAAATTCACGACTAATTTTACCAATGGATCTTAGTTGTCAATTGGTAAATTCACAGCATTTTGCTGCGGATTTTGGTATTCTGTTGATAAGTTCATTGCATTTTATCGACAGATTTTATTTTTCTATAGGTAAATTTACTAATATTATTTTTAAATATTTTCCCTGAATTAATTTTTTTTTGATAATCTTATGATTGATGTATAATTTAGATAGTTATCGGTTATCTGTTGATAATAATTTGATTTGTTTCTACATTTAATTTGTTGAAACAAAAAGTTGATTAATGATATCAAGTAAAAATTATCTTAATTATCACCTGATAGATATTCTTCCACATATAACCTTCAAGTTCAATATTCTCCTTGAACTTGGATTTCATGTTTCTTGAGCACGGTCTAGACGAAATAAACCTAATATAAAAACAATTTTATATCATTTTTAAATTTAAACATATAACTTAATAATAAACATATGGTGTTTCATGTATTTTCACTTACAGATTATTGACAACTATGATGTAAGTTCTTCCATTAACTCCCGCATCTTTAGGTTCGAGGCCACCTCCTTCATCTACAAATACCCCTAATATCTCTATAGGTATAAGGGTGGTGGATGGTATAAAGCTATTGATGGTGTAATAGCAGGTACGAAAGGTGATGTCTTATTTGGATGTATAGTAGCTAGAGGTACAATATTTGATTTTGTTGTAACTGCAGAATGTTGGTGGCATATTTTAAATTGAAATTCATATTTTATTGATTATTCCATAAATATAACAATTTTAATTTAATAAATAAAAATATATTGTTGATTCAATAATTGATTTATTGAATATATTATTGTATTACAAACACAAATTAATTGTTATAAGCACTTAATTGTAAATCAAAATCATCACCATCTTTTTTGAAGAATTAGAATCAAACTCAAACTCCTCTTTAGATCTGTCACCCTCCTCAACCTCTCCAGATGAAATTTCAACATATTCATTATTTGCATCCCCCAAAGGTTTATTAGATGCACTCACTTTCAATTCCCTGTTCTCCTTTTCTATATGATTAAAAAACACCTCTAGGTTTAACTTTGCAAACAACCAAATAATCTAAATTATCTCATCGTAAGCTGGGAAAAGGGACATAATACACCTGGATTGACTGCATCGCCAACACGAAAGGTTCAATTTGCCTAAATCTTCTTCACTGGTTGATTTTAACTAGATTGCATCGGCTATGCACTTTTGTACCATCATTAGGAGTTAGACCAAACTAGCCACACTTAAATATCATACTTCACTTTATTAAAAATGCAGGATACTCAATTTCAAGTATCTTAATAATTTTATCATAGTAATCCATCAATTCTGCCTATATGCAAAACCCACTATTTACTGTTGCGATGCTATGACCATGATATTCTATATGATATTTATAACCATTAACGAAATACATCAAATACGATTTAACAATTGCAAAGTTCCTTTCACAAGATCACATATGAACTTATTCTCTGTTGGATTTTCTAGGGCCTACACTAAAGAAATTCTCATATTAAATATTATAATGTCATTTGAACACTTTAATCTTATAATTCAATCAATTCAATAATTGTAAGTGAAAACTTACATATTTCTCGAACCATTGAGGAAAGTATCTTCCAACATCTTTATTGATGTCATCCTTTGTTTTCTCAGGCATTAGCTCGCGTAATCATTCCTCGTATAATCTTAAAAACATTATAATGTATTTCAGTTGTGAATAACACTAAATTTGAAAACCCAAATAATCGTCTTCAGCTTATTGCATGAAAGGTTTAACCTCTTGATAGCTTAACAAAATGTAACCATGAGCAGCCTCTATTTCTTCCTCTATTAACATTCTTTTTATTGAACGTCCATATGTTTGTCCAGGATATATGAAAATGGATAAGTTACCATTAGCATCACTTGTTCCTCCCACATCGTCATTATGAGGAGCTTTTTTTTCTCTTGTGTACACATACAACTCAAAATAATTTGAACAAAATGTACTTGCTTCCTTCACTAAATAAGTATTACATATCAAACCTTCAACTCTAGCCTTGTTTCTGACATTTTTCTTCACGTAATGCAAATACCGACATTAGCGAATATTAATACAATTATGTTATTAAAACAGTCATTACTTCAATTTAAATATTTACTATAATTACCTTTTAAACGAATACATCCATCGATATTGAACTAGAACAGCAAGTTTGGACTCATTACATGCTCCATACATTCAAAGAAGCTTGGACGAAAAATCCCTTCTAATTTGCATCAAATTACTAGAATTTCCCTTTCTAGTTTTTCCATTTCAACCAACTTTGTTTCAGATGATGTTAATCTTTTGAAAAACAAACTTAAATATGTTATAACTTCCCAAACCTTATGTGGTAGCAATTCCCAAAATGTAATTCGAATTAGTCTTTGCATAAACACATGACAATCATGAATTTTCATCCCAAAAAATTTGTACTTCCTTATGTCTACACACCTTACCAAGTTTGAAACATAACGTAGGAAACTTTAGACTTTTTAACCATTCACACAATATTTCCTTTCATTTTTTTGTCTCACGTGTAATATGATTTCGAATATTTACCAATGCAAAGATCTTTATCTAATTCCTTTTACAAAAAAGTTTCAAATCAGCTTGTAATTTTACATCATATTTTTCCTCCCTTCAATGTTCATCATGGTATTGAACAAATTGTCAAAAATATTTTTTCAATATGTATCACATCTAGATTATGACGAATCAAATTAGTTTTCCAATATGGAAAATCCCAAAAGATGCTTCATTTTCTCCACCCAAATTTTTTACTAATGTTTGTATTAACTTCATCAACTTCAAGTTCTATAACTTTTAGTAACCCTAGTTCATAAATCTCATGCATTATCTCTCCACTAGCTTTGTAAGGGGAGGAGGTGTTTGTACCGTCCTATTCTTAATGAACTTTTGTTTATTGCATCTAAATGGATGATATGGAGGAAAAAATTTCCTGCAGTTGTTAAACAGACATGTTTTGCCTCGTTTGGAAGATAAAACACATCAGAATCATTGACATAATAAGTACAAGCCAATTTTCCTACTGTGCTCCATCTAGACAACATAGCATATGCCAGAAAATCACTAATAGTTCACATAAAAGATGCTCTCAACACAAAATTTTGTTTCAGAGACGCATCTTATGTCTCTACACCATGTTCCCAAAGATGCTGCAATTCAGATGCCAAGGTTATAAGAGTACATCAATTTTATGCTTTGTATTTGTAGGCCCTGGCACAATCACTGTCAAGAACATATTTGCCTCATTCATACACATCCATGGAGGAAAATTATAAGGAGTAATTATGATTGGACATGATGAATATTATTGGTTGGATTGACCAAAAGTTTAGAATCTGTCCGTCGACAATCCCAGCCTAACATTTTGACTTTCAACTGCAAACTCATAATGGGTGTTATCGAAATGTTTCCATATTAATGCATCCTATGGGTGTCTTATTAGTCCATTTTCCTATTCGTGTTCATTATGCCATCTCATGTGCGAAGCAGTAACATCATAAACATATTATCTTTGAAGTATCGAAGTTAGTGGGAAATAATGCATCTGCGTCAAAGGTACTAATTTTTTATTCATAGAACACTTTATAGTCTTGAACCTAGATTGACCAAAAAATTTGTACTTTTGTAATTCCACATCATGTCCCTAATACAACATACATCCCAATTTGCAATAATCAATTTTTTCAACAGGCAAACCAAGAATCCTAATAAGTTTCTTAATATTGTAAAAACTATCAACCATTGTATGATTAGGAGGTAATGATTCATTATACCCATGAATTTTATAAAAAATTTGCCCTTCAACTTTTATGTTCAATATTCAAGCAATTGAAGACAATTAAGTCATTGTCTCACAATTTGGCCATAATTCTTGGTCAGCTGAGTTTAGTAAGTCAAAAAATTATTTTGCATATGGGTTTGGTTTTTCTTCAAGATTTTCTATATTTTCCTGAATGGTATAACCGATTGCATCATAAACCATTGCATGTAAGGATTTTCAGTTACACCCATATTATTTTTTCTAAATCCAATCCCCTTTTAAACTACCCCTTAAGGTCCTACAAATCAAGGATTCCCTATTTCGTGTTTGTTTAAATAGTTTGAAACAAACCATCTTCTCAGCTAATGGCCATTCACTTCATCAATAGGAAGGAAACAAATATGTTTGAACTTTTTACGTGGACATTTGATCTTTAGGCCATCCATATATGCAGGCTAAGAATATATATAATAAATAAAAGCTTCAACTTCCTCAAAAAGTGAAGATTAATGAAACCATTAGGTGTTAGTCATCTATACATCCAAGATCTATCAACATTACTCATTTCTGAAAAACTGTTAATTTAAAAAAGTGATTTCAAAGTTAGTATTTTTCATGTCCCCTAAGTTTATAGAACATTTAACCTTTACTTTACACAAAACACATAAGTATTAATCAATTGAATTAATCACCTACAATTGATTTCAATACTATGGTACGTGGCATTGTTACACCATATGAATAAGGAAAGCAAGTTCTTGCTACAACTCTTAAGCTCATGAAAATTTTCACCGATAAGCCTCGCGAGAGCTACATCATGGGTTTCCTGCCTATATACCGTCCTAGTGGTTTATTATGTCTCAAATGATCCATAATTTTTCTTATAACTATACAACTTACTACTTCTTTCATGTTTTGATTGAATTTCGTGAACTAAGTTCGAATTAAAAGAAACACTAAGTATGTGGCATTATTTACACCTGCGAATTAAGAAAGCAAGTTCTCATTGTGACTTTTAGGCTTATGGAAATTTTCACCGATAAGCCTCACAGGAGCTGCATTACAGATTTCTAGGCTATATACCATCCTAGGGGTTTATTATGCAAAGAACTTTCATTTCCATTAAACCTATGAATTTCTTATGTTAATACTAAATTCGAATTAATTACATTGAAGTTGAAGTATTTATGTTTGAATTAATTACCTACAATTGATTTCAATACTATGGTATATGGCATTGTTACACCATATGAATCAAGAAAGGAAGTTCTCGTTGTGACTCCTAAGCTTGTGGAATTTTTCACTGATAAGCCTCACGAGAGTTACATCATAGGTTTCTAGCCTATATACCGTCCTAGTGGCTCATTATGCCTCAAATGATCCATAATTTTTCATAACTATACAACTTACTACTTCTTTAATGTTTTGATTAAAGTTTGTACACTAAGTTTGAATTAAAAGAAACACTGAGGTACATGACTTTGTTTACATCTGTGAATCAAGAAAGCAAGTTCTTACTATGACTACTAGATTCGTGGAATTTTTCACCTATAAGCCTCATAAGAGCTATATCATCGGTTTCCAGCCTATATACCTTCCTAGGGGTTTATTAGGCCTCAAATCATCCATAAGATCTCAAACTCATTCCATATGTAGTAAATACTTATGTAATCATACATCTACTCATCAATGATTCAAATAAAACCTAAACATAAATACTTAGACTATTAAAGAAGAATATAAAAACGCATAAATGATTATAAGAATATTCTAACTAACAACACAAAATTAGGACCTCATTTACATTCACACAAAACCCAAATGCATCAGAATCGTATTATTAAAGCAACACATATGATAAATATTAGTTGGACAACTTACCTGGATGGACGAAAAACTATAGACTATAAAAAAGAAAGAAGAATAACACTCTTCAACATAAAATAAGACCTGCGAAAAAGGATATTTCATTAATATAATATACTTGTTTAATATTTTTGTTATATTTTTAATATATTAAAGCAAGTAAATTAGAAAATAAGGCAATTTGAGTTTTGATATATAATGTAATACGGAGAAAATCCATTATTTAAGTTAAAACAAAAACATATGATGCTAATTAGTTCATTGGTGGGAATGCACCACTGTTTGAAAAGGACTACAATTGGCACAAAATGTCTTATTTCAATGAATAAATAAATAAATTATATTTCTAAATAGGTGGAGAACTACATTAAAATGTTTTGCTACAATGAATAAATTAAAGATTAATTAAAGTTACAGACTATATGTGGCTTTTCTTAAGCATGTATTGTCCATCAAGTACTGCTTATTGTGTCTTTAAAATTTATTTGTGGCTTATTTAGCTCATGCACAGTCTACCATTATCTTATTTTTCTATTAGCTCTTGGATGCTTAAGACAGTAGACAGTTCCCCTCTCAAATTTGCACGCTCCTCAATTATTCCTAAATGGATTTCTCCAAATATTTCACGTTCCCTTCTTAGATTTGTATTGGACGTCTTCTTTAATCGTTCAAGGATGGCAACTTTGAGGATGATTTTTTGAAATAGATTGGTTTCTATTTCTTTCTTTAATTGGAGCTAAGATGAACTGTAACCTTTAAACTCCTTTTTTTCTTAAATAATTGTACTAAGACAACTTAACTGATACTATACAAATATAATAAAATTTATACGTAATTAAATGACTAATTCTTATTCCATAAAATCATTTCATTCTTTAATTACTCTAAAATTCCAAATGCAACTGGTATCTGATAATGAATAAAGTAACTGACTTATCTTCTCCAAAAACTTCTTAAGACTAGATAATAACATAAAACTCTACTTATTACTAGAAACAAACAAAAATCCAAGTGAAATCAAAAAACTTCTAAACTATTTCTATCATGTGATTTGCGTGTAACAACTCGTTTACATCCAAATCTAGAGCTTTAAAAGAAAACATAATTGATTGGATTAAAAATAAAAAAGAAAAGGCTTTGAGAAATTTATAACTGCTAAAACAATTATGTTACAACTCTCTTCCTCCAACCTAACTCCAC